>SDOX01000175.1:247642-263770 GCA_004565275.1 Nannochloropsis salina CCMP1776
AGAACAAGAAAGCGCCGGGGAAAGCCGAGAGAGAGGCGGGCGACACCGAAGACTGGTGGGAAGATGTCCGGCGAGGGTGCCGCAGCGCCCTCTACGGAGGGGTCTCGGGGGGCGCCGCGCGCGTGGCCGTCTACCCGCTGGACACGCTCAAGCGGCGCATGCAAGCTCAGGTTCTCCACCTCCTCCCTCCAAGCGCCAGAACGGAGGCGGCGGGGCTGACTCATCGGTTCCGGTCTTCCCGGGAATGTCTGAGGCACATGGTCAGGGAGGAGGGCTTCTCGGCGCTCTACAAGGGCATGATCCCCACGCTCCTCAAGTCCGTCAGCTCTACCGCCATCATCTTCGGCGTCTATGAGGCACTGAAGCGGCGTTTCTTGCTGGGGCCCGGGCAATGACAGGGGTGGCGGGGGGGAGGCATTGTGGAAGTGACTGCAGACCCCCCGAGGGCAAGAAAACAAAGCAAAGCATGTAAATTTTTCAGGATTTTACGCATAAATTCTGTGCTTTACTTATCATGAATGGTTACTCATGCGGTTTATTCCCAATCTCTTTCCTGTCTTTCTTTTTCTGCTTCTTCTTGTCTCTCTCTCCTCTGGTATGCGCCGCGCGTGGTGGGTGAGTGCGTCGCCGCGAATCCTTCTTTTCCTTCTTCTCCTTATCCTTTTCTCTTTTCTCTTTTTTCTGCTTCCTCCCCTCTTTCCCCCCCTCCTCGTGGCGAGCAAGCTCAGCAGCGAATCGACCACAGTCGTCGAGCGCGCCTGCAAGAGGACGATAAGTGCGAGGGGAGAGGGATGAGTCACGGACGCGGTGCTTGGCCGGGGGATCCAGCTCATGACCGAGTCCCGGCGCCCTTCTCCACCCGGCCCTCTGACCAACCCAGCAAGGGCCATGCCCCCCGCCCCCTCTCACCTGCCGGGCCGTCCGCTCCCTCGGGGCTCCTCGTCCGCAGAGAAAGAGGCCGCATGCCGCCT
Organism: Nannochloropsis salina CCMP1776; assembly: GCA_004565275.1. Classification (NCBI taxonomy): domain Eukaryota; class Eustigmatophyceae; order Eustigmatales; family Monodopsidaceae; genus Microchloropsis; species Microchloropsis salina. The sequence continues at coordinate 248,614 of SDOX01000175.1, forward strand.
TCGCTTCCTCTCCCTGCCCGGCTCGCCTTCTTTTGCTGCTCGTGCGCCCGCCAGCAGTCCGCCTCCTCCTCGCGACGATTGTGCTGTGAGACGCTATATATATACGAAGAGAGGTCGTGATCGGATCACGCGTGGAGGATCCTGCCTGCTCAAAATATCTCTCCGACTTCCTGGTGTGGCCCCCTATGCCGACTCCCTGAGGATGCATAGCAGGACAGCAGGGCTGCGAAGAACGTCCTTTTTGTTCATTTTATCTCATTCATTTTCATTGTCCCACGTTCCGCGTGGAATGTTACGTGACCTCCCTCCCGCACAAACGATGAGGCGAGAAATACTTCCCCCATCCATATATTCTGAGAAGATCAATTTTACCTTCTAATCGTGTTACCGAGGAAGTCCTTGTTGATGCCGGGCTTCCTATGCTCGGCCTTACTCTCGAACTAGTGCATCATTCAGGGGCAGTAAATTCATAAGCGATGCGTGGGTGTGACATAGAGAGGAGACGACAAGCGAGTCAACAAGGGGGCAGCTTACCGCTGATTTTCCTGTGGAAAGCTGTCCTCTGCTGCCCGCTGCTGCCTACTTGAAGATACGAATATACATGAGAAGTTCCCATCCAGGCCAGCCTTGTTGAGAGTGCACGGACCTCGAGGGCGGCCAGGCGCGCAAGGCTGTCGTCCAAAGGCCTCGCCAGCCCCGAGACGCGGGCCATGGCACTGCTGACAAGGGAGTGAGCGCCATCAACGCCTCGTGTCGCGTTTGGAGGGCATCGGGGGCGCTTCGCCATCCTTCTGTGCTAACTGTGCTGTCAATGGCGTCCGTTTTGAAGAAGTAATAGAGAAAACATTGCTCTTGTTCCTCAGCGTCAAATGAACCTCCCTCCTCGTCGTCGTCGACGATCGCTCCACACCTTTAGAGGCTGCATTACATTATTCTTTTGTTTTTTTGACATCAGGAATTTATTCCCCCTTCACACATCACGAAAACACTCACATATTTCTTCTAGCTACTTACATAGGTGAATGGACCCCATTCTCTTCCTGTCTCGGGTTTTAGAACTGCAAGAGTGCCCTTCCTCTTGTTCAGTATCGCCATTTCCTTCGGGCGAGCGTGGCAATTGTACAGGTCAACAGGATCCTCAACTGGTCGACGAGAAGCACCCAACGGGCTCGAACGAGGTAGCACAGTCTGCTGTGCTGAAACTTGCGTCAGAGCTGCTACATCACGAACCGGGCTTCCTGGAAGGGGCTGTTGAGGTGAGGAGATTGTTGGGACATTTTGTATACTCCTTTCTCACCACTGGTCAAACAGGCGTTGGACAGGGTGCCAGTACGTCGTATCATCACGCGACAATATCGACGAAGCCTCCACTTGGTGAAAGGGTGAGTGAGCCTGCGAGGAGGAGATAATCACCATTGTTCTGCCTCTCAATTTCAGTCGTCAATGGACAGGCGAGACCGAGCCGAATATACGGTGCTCAGTGGGCGTGACTGTTCCTGCCAAAGCTTTCACGTAATGCAGCAGAGATCCCTTAGGCCACGGGTATGTCAAATAATACACTGCGCTTCTTTCGATTGTTTCTCGTTTAGGTTTCTCCACCATCTACACGTATCGCATGTCGCCTGGGGCCTTTCCATTTCAAATACCCAAACAAGCGTTCTTTTTCCAAGACTCATGGGATTCGCTTTTTACCTTCACGTAGTGCAAACATGTCCTGGCTGTACACCTTGCTCCGTTTTTGGGGCGGCTGGAGGAGCGCGTGGTGAATGACGAGCTGTATGAGGCCTACGTGACCCAGTGAGGAGAGAAGCAGGGGGACCGCGTGTATATGGCCCTTGCTTTCGCTTGTAAGATTGAGGAAGAGGCGCATGCAAGTGACTCTACTGAGCCAGGAGGAAAGCCATGTTGTCCCCTGGCGGCCTTCAGCACTCACGGCTGTCGGGACAGGGATGTAATGGGATAGCCGCTGCGATGCCGGTAGCCGAAGGAGAAGGTTGATGCAGGATTGAAAGAGCCCGTTCAAGTTGAAAAGGAAATAGAAAAAAGGGCTCTAGAAAGGAAGATTTCGTCGCCGGGAGCGCCTGAGGGGCGTAGTGCAGCACGAGGTCGAAAGAATGTACATTTACTGCGGGTGCTTGATAACAAGAACGAGCATCATCGTCTCTCTCAGGCGGAGCACGCGCTTGTAGCAATCGCTCACCTGTTACGACGGAAGCTTCCAAGCAATTTCTTGGCATTGGCCAAGGAGTACTTGGCAGCACCGGTCTGGCGCAAAGCACCGCTCCCACCATCGCTGTAATTAACGTCAGAGCTGATGCTTGTCGTGCTTTCATTTGCAGACTGGTAGGAAGGATAAAAGGAGAGAGTTTTGCCTGCGCCTTTTTCTTTCGTTGTTGGCTTTGTTTCTGGTGCGCAGGCGCTGTGCAGAGTGTGGGGTTCGCTCGTCGAACTTGAATCATGTGTGTGGCCGTGCAAGCGCCTTCGCAGCCCAGCCATGGACGTATCTAATGCCGATATGATCGCCCGCGACGCGACGTGCAACGGGCTATATGTGGGGTCGGAAACGGGTAGAAAGCTGGTGCGAGAACTTGGCACTAAGACGCCTTGGACAAAGTCATGGATACAATCACATAACTCTCGCACAATGCCCTTGTCAAAGACCCACTCCAGAACCAAACAGGATTCTAGTGTATTACGCATACACAGGGACTTACATCTGTTCTGGAGAGGAGTGATCGCGCGCTTCTCGCACATTGCCCTGTACTTGCACAACCTTATCCTCCAGTGCTGGCTCTCCCATACATCCCCTTCCCTGGCCTGAAATATGTGAATTTCGAGTTGAACCTCCAGACTCTGCAACCGGCTCCTCATCCTTCTGGACGGATTGCTTTCGGACGAAAGAGGAAACTGGTATGTCTATGTGTTGCTGTGGAATTATCTCACAATCAAATGTAATCTGACTCTTGCTTTCGGTGCCATCGAGAGGATATATTGGCCCAGGCACTCGACATCCTTCACCTCGCGTAGAAGGCGACTCGCTACTTGCAGTAAGACTTTTCTTTGATAAACGTGAAGAGCATGTAAATTGAGCTCCGTATCTTCCCAGCTCTATGCTTGGTACGCTCAAATGTGCATCGTCCTTCCCATTTTGACTTTGTTTTATGTTTGAATTTATTATATTACACTTTTTAACATCATCATCTCCTCTCAGCCTGGTATGTCTCGACGCCTCCATATACCACATCTGCTTGAGCGCCCCCTTGCGGCGTTCTTCATCACGGCACTCACGGGATGTAGCCTCTGCGAAGCGAAAACGGGTTAACATTTCCCGTACAGTAGCCATAGCTACTGACCGCCAGTTTTGAAGGCCCCCCAAGAAATTTTTCTGAAATATTCCACGTCGTCGTAATACGATTCTACCTCCTGAGGACAATTTTCCATTGCGTTTGGAAGAAAATAGGATGGTAAAATGTTGTAACAGCACTATAGAACCCATTTAATTGTTTGATATACAAATCGACGATAATGGTGCCTGAGCATGCACGAAAAAATGGTTATGGGCCAGGCACGGACGAAGACGCCGGATCTGCTGCTTCCCGGGAGCCGTCACTGGCTTTATTGACGAACAAAGCCCATGACGCGCCTAGGTACTTAATCGCATCGCAGGCGATCGCCTCACCACATTTCAGATCAAAGTCTGCCAGACATGAGAAGCTCGCATTCATTAGCTGTGGCAGGCATTGCCGATGGTGACGGGTGTTGCTCGCCCACGTCTCCCTTCACCTCGTGTTCTTGTTCTTCACCCCCTGCCCCCGCACGCCTCCCGCCCTACTGCTTCCCTCCTTTTGCCCCTTATGCTCGTGACTCACCGCGCACGTGTCGCATGCTGCACCATTTGATACAGGAGAGCACCGCTTTCCCTCCCTTCGAGCGCGATGGCGCCAGTTTCTTCGCGGGGCATCAAGAGCTTCGACTTCTATCGTAAGGTGCCTCTGGACCTCACCGAGGCGACTTGGCATGGAGGTCTCGTCTCAATCCTAGCCATGTAGGTGTGCCCCACGTATTGGGAGAGGAAGTTGCACGCTATTCTTACAGTGTTCACCGTTGGGGGAGACTTTTCCGTATCACGTCGATGACATTTTTTTTGAATAAAGGGACCCATCAGGCTCACCTCATCGCTTTACCTTTCTACAGCCTTTTCATGCTTAGCCTTTTTGTTGTCGAGCTTTCTTCCTTCATTGCCTCCACTACGCATAGTACCGTCGTCGTGGACTTTAACAGGGATCAACAAGTACGAATTGCAGCCGGAAGGATGGGGAGGGGAGTAAAATATGTAATCTCATCACACTTAGTCGGTCCCGCTCCGAGATCGGGCTCTGTCATCCCCTGCTTAATCCCCTCCTACTGTCCGAACCCCGTAGATTCGTATCAACTTTAACATCACCATGCTTGACGTGCCCTGCGAGTTCGCGACGGTGGACGTCTTGGACGTGCTGGGGACTAATCAGCAGAACGTGACCAAGAATATCGAGAAGTGGAACTTGGACCAGAACGCTCAGCGACGCATGTTTCAAGGGTAGGTGGTTCGTTAGTTTGGAGAGGTCGTGGGACGGCTAACTTATATTGGGGCCTAGAGAGGGCCGATCTCGTATACCTTACCCGGGCCCCTCCCCTCCCCTGCCCGCCGGCCCTCCCCTCCTGTAGCCGCAACCGCGAGCAGCGCGACCTCGTCCACGACGACCACCATCCGGCTCTGGACCTGGCGCACCAAGACGGCGAGCACGCGCTGCCCCTCGGCAAGGAGGACTTCGCGGGCTTCGTGGCGGGGCAGGAGTATGTGTTCGCCAATTTCTACGCGCCCTGGTGCGTCTGGTGCCAGCGTCTGGCCCCGACCTGGGAGGCCTTCGCCGAGGCGTTGGAGAGACAGCAGTTCAACATCAAGGTGGGCGCCTGCCGGTGGACCCTGAGGGGTCCCAGGGCCCCAGTCTGCTCACGACCGCCTCTTCCCACCTTGTGCCCTCTCCTCCCCCACAGGTGGTCAAGATCGACTGCGTGGAACACCGGGACCTGTGCGCAGAGAGCGTGATCCGCGCCTTCCCCACGCTCCGGCTCTATAAGGCCGGCAAGGCCATCTCGCCCGACTACCGCGAGGACAGGTAAGAGGAAGGGAGGAGGCTAAGACAGGGCGTGTGTCGCGGGATCGGAAAGGCGATAATGATAAAGGAGGGGGAGGGGAGAAATGGGGCGGATCGCGCGGACGAAGCTGTGGCGTTGAATGTGCCTAGACCGGGACTGGGCCTTGGAGGACATCTCAGTGAGCAGTGGGCACGCCCCACTCCCCCGACAGGACCGTGGAGGCGCTGACCTCGTACATAGAGCGAACGCTGGACCTGCACGCCAAGGTCGCCTCGTCGGCCCCCGAGCACCGGGAGAAGATCGAGCGCACGCTCTTCGCTGAGGCCGAGCACCCGGGCTGCCTCCTGAGCGGCTTCCTGCTCGTGAACCGCGTCCCCGGGAACTTCCACATCGAGGCGCGCAGCAAGTACCACAACTTGAACCCCACCCTCACTAACGTCTCCCACGTAGTGCACGACTTGACCTTTGGGCCGCCCGTGACGCGCGAGTACAGGTGAGTCCCGTAGATGGCAGGACCGGCTTTCTTCACGCGCACCCGTCCTCGCTGCTCACTCCCTCACTCCCTCCCGACCCGCCCTCCCCCCATGGCTGCAGGGAAAAACTGGCCCTGCTGCCCAAGGGCTTTCAACAGACGCGGTCCCCCCTCGCCGACCAGGTCTACGTGGTCTCCAAGGTGCACCACGCTTTCCACCACTACCTCAAGGTGAGCCCCGCCTCACGTTTGTTGGGGGAGAAGGTGTCTATATCTGGTGGCTAAGAAATAGAAAGTGAGGCGACGAGTCGCCTTCATACGGAAGAGTATTGTTTGGAGTTTTGTGACACGAGAGCAACGAATGCGAGCAGGAGGATCTCTCACACACACGGCTGCTCTACAGGTTGTCAGCACTCACTACGAGGTGAGCCGGACCTTCGGGGGTCAGAAGAGCACCGTCTTACAGTATCAAATGGTGGCCAACTCCCAGGTGAGAGCCAGTCAAGAGGGGGGGGAGGGGCGCCTGGGGAGGGGACGCGGAGGCCGCTGGGCATGACTTGGTCTCGGGGAGAAGGGGAGAACGATTGTGTTGTCCGATCAAATGTGTGTTGTTCCTGGGCACGTTGCACATTCGTCACTCCCTTCCTGTGCAGGTCATGCACTATCAAGACGACGAGGTGCCCGAGGCCAAGTTCTCTTACGACATTTCCCCCCTCGCTACGGTCATCAGCTCTAAGAAGAGAGCATGGTATGAGTTTTTGACCTCTCTGATGGCTATTATCGGGGGAACTTTCACTGGTGAGTGCGTTTGAGTTTGCCGGTGTTCCTTCAAGCACCGCTGCGGAAAGTCAATTGCTGGGCCTCCTCCCCGTGTGAAAAGGCGCTTCCTGGACCCTTTTTCTGATCCCTTACACACTTGACCGTCTCCATAACCCATTCCAGTGCTTGGCTTGTTAGATCACATGCTAGGGAAGGTGCTCAAGCCCAAAAAGATGTAAAAGTGGAGGAACACGCATCAAAAAATGCAGCCCCCGAAGAGGGCCCGTCTGGAAAAATCATCCTCGGCAGAATGTCAAGGGATGATCTGTAGTGGGAGAAGGAACGTTTTTACCTTGAACAAAAGTAAACATAGAGGATGTGAATTTGCTTTTTCGATATTTTGTTGTTATTGTTCGTTAGATCTCAAGGTTACTTCACGGGAAAACGTTCTACTGGCAAAGTAACTATGCTCCTACAGCATGGTCTCTCAAAACATTCAGCTGACACGATCGATGAAACATACTCCGATATGTATGAGCTGTCAACAGAAAAGTGTGGAAATCGTTTCCGAGCTGGAAACGATTAGAAAGGCGTCCGATACATATGAAAGCTGGGTGCACTTTTGTATGTCGAGTAGCTATCTCACCCATTTCCAGGTAGTCTCAGATCGCCCGCTCGCCCACTCGGAAAAATTCTAAATGCATGCATAGGATGGAGGCCTTCAGAACCGTTTCAACCACAGGGATTTAAATTGGTAGCCTTCCACATTTTGCCATTATGCATGTGCGGTCTTTGTACTAGTAGGATAGATTTGTTGACGGACATCGGCCAATAAAGGGTAACCTCCCCGTACTAAGCGCCGTCTTCCTACTCTGGACACCCACGGGTGTTCCATTCCCAAAATAACCTCGCAACCTTTGTCGTCGAATCGCTGGTTGCCAAAAGCTCCAAGACAGGGCGACTCTGGAACGATGTCTATCCAAGATGGACAGGGAAAGGGCACCCTGGATGTGGCGCATTACTTCGACGATGAAGGCATACCGGCCAAGATTCCGTACGGTGGCACGTCGTCCAGAAATCCTCTGGCCTTCAAGTACTACGACGAGAATCAAATTGTGCGAGGAAAAAGCATGCGGGAGTGGCTCCGCTTCAGTGTTTGTTACTGGCATACCATGCGTGGTGTGGGCCTGGATCCCTTCGGGGGGGGAACGATTTCCCGGCCGTGGGAGGACGGAACAGACGGCCTAGAGAACGCCAAACGTCGTCTTCGCGTCGCTTTTGAATTTATGAAACGCTTGGGCGTGCCTTTCTGGACCTTTCACGACCGGTAAGTGCGAAAGAGAGAGTGTTGTTGAAGTTTAGCGACATCCGTGGCTTCCTGGATGTAACAGCCACAGACGGAAGCCATGGTGCAGGGTGACTACACTACCCGTGTCTGACATCCTCGCATTCCCCGGACACGAAGCGATATTGCCCCCGAGGGTGCTACTCTTGCCGAGTCAGGAAAGCTCCTGGACGCCGTCGTGGACCTCGCTGTGGAGCTGCAGTCCAGCACGGGGATCTCCTGTCTCTGGGGCACTGCCAACCTCTTCAGCACGCGCCGCTACATGAACGGCGCCTCCACGAACCCGGACGCCCATGTTTTTGCCTACGCGGCCGCGCAAGTGAAGAAGGTGATGGAAGTGACGCACCGGCTCGGAGGCCAGAACCTGGTCTTTTGGGGGGGGCGAGAGGGCTACCAGAGCTTGCTGAACACGGACGTGAGGCAGGAGCTCGATCACATGGCGGCTTTTTTCAGGATGGTGGTGGCCTATAAGGCAAAGATCGGGGCCACGTATCAGCTCCTCCTCGGTGAGGTTGGGAGCTCTCTGTGGGGCCCAGGGGGGGGAATAAATGCGCTGCCCTGATGATGCGAGCGCGTGTCCGCCAGTACCCTCCTCCCTCTTACGGCCTCTTCTCCCCTCTCCCTCCACCCTGCTCCTCCCGTTTCCAATGCCCCCGCCAGAGCCCAAACCTAAGGAACCGACAGCTCACCAGTACGACTACGACGCGCAGACTGTGATATGCTTCCTCAAGACCTACGGCCTGGACAAGGACTTCAAGGTCGGTCTCGGGCCGAGGGGAGGGAGGGCAGGCGGGCCTGAGACCCCTTGAGCGCGCGGGGGGGAAGCTGACATCCCTCTCCGCCTTCCAATCAGATCAATATCGAGCCCAACCACACGACGCTGGCGGGGCACTGCGCGGAGCACGACGTGGTCATGGCGTCCAAGTTCGGGATGTTGGGCAGCATCGACGCCAACACGGGGGTTGCGCACCTGGGCTGGGACACGGACTGCTTCATGGCGGACCCCCAGCAGGTAGGCTCCGGGCCTGCTCGCTCTACCCCCGGCCGCGCCCTCTCTCTTGTCTTGCGTGAAAGCCTCTCCAGCCCCCGCGTCCGGCGACGCTCTTACAGCCCCTCTCCTCCCCCCTCCCCATCTCCTCTCCCCCCCTTACCAGACCACCCTCATCATGAAGACCGTGCTCGAGCAGGGAGGGATCGCCCCGGGGGGGCTTAACTTCGACGCCAAAGTGCGGCGGGAGTCGACGGCCCTGGAGGACATGTTCATCGCCCACATCCAGGGGATGGACGCCTTCGCCAAGGGCTTGGTGGGGGCAGCGGCGCTTTTGGAGGAGGGGCTTCTGCCCAGGATGGTGGCAGCCCGCTACGCGAGCTATGCGGAGGGCTTTGGGAAGAGGCTGGCGGAGGGGCAGGCGAGCTTGGAGGAGTGCGAGGCCTTCGTGGCTGAGCACGGGGAGCCGAGGCAGGTGTCAGGGAGCCAGGAGAAATTCCAGAGCATCTTCAACACGTATGCCTGAGGCGCGCAGGAGGGAAGTGCAGGGAGCGATGGAGGGTGGGAGGAGATCGGGCGAAGGGTGAAGGTGGGTGCCTGGAGCAGGGGCGAATGAGTGGGAGAGGAAAGACAAGAGGCAGTGATTGGAGAAGCGGCAGTGATGAGATGGATTGACGGTGCGGAGACAGGGGCGAGGCGACTCGGTAAGGAAGTTTGACTACGTGGATTCGCCTCCGGCAAGCACTTTCTCCAGCTTTTTTACGTGAAAAAAACAAATACTTTGTCTTGACCCACTGATACTTCCTCTTTAATTTCGAGATGCTGTCTTTCTAATTTGCTGAGCCGAGCCTCCCCGCCCATCCTTCTCGCACACGCCCTCCCCTCTCTCCAGCCCTGCCTCTGCCCCCAGGCCTCCCTCCGACCCCTCCTCACTTAGGCGCCGGCCGTGGATCTGCCAGCGGCCTCTCCTCCAGGCGCTGCGCGAGCGAGTCCAGATTCGGCTTGTTTTTGGCCCGCCATAGGCCGGTGTCGATCACGCGCTCCACCTGCTGCACCTCTTTGACCAGCTCCTTCTCCAAATTCTCCACCTCGCGGCCCACCTCCTTCCCCACCCGCCCCTCAAACTCCGAGATGACACGCTCCAGCTCCTTGACCGCCGCCTGCGCCTCCTTCTCCTCCATCATGATCGCGTTTCCCGCCGTCACCCGCGCGGTGGTCAGCGCCTCCTGCAGCTGCTGCTCCTCTGTCAGGAAGAGTCTCCGCGCGAACTCGGCCCGCAGCGCCGTCGGATTCTTCTTCAAGTCGCTGCAGGAGTTGTCCACGTCCTTGAAGCGGGCGTAGTCTACGTTGGCTTTCGCGAAGGCGGCGGCGATGCGCTTCTTGTACTCGGGGGGGACGCTCGACTGCTTCGTGTAGACAACGCCCCCGCCGTAGCCGGTCCAGGCGTCATTCTGGCCCCGGTAGTAGACGGCGATGAAGACATTGGGTTCGTAGTCGAGGATGTACCAGTCGTCCTGGTAGTGGAGGTACTCGTTGTCGTGGTTGTAGAGCTTGCCCGGGGCGGTCGGGTCCTGCACGAAGCGCTGCACCGTGTCCCGCGTGAAGAACTCCCCGTCCGGCTCCGTGATGCGCCAGTTCAGCTTCCCATAGAGCCGGTCGCCCTGCACGGTGAAGAAGTGGACCTGGCAGTCGAAGCAGTCGAAGAGCGGATTCAGGCCCGCGCTGATGTACCACTTGCCCTTGAAGGTGTTCATGTCGAAGGACGAGACCAGCGCCGAGTCGGGGGGCACCGGGTAGGTCCCGTCGTCCTCCTTCCGCGGCACGCACTGCTTCTTGCTGAGCGCGCAGGCGTTGAACTGCCCCACCACCTCGTTCTCGAACAGGTCCCCGCAACCGATCTGGCACCCGACCTCGTCCGCCTTGTTGTTGCACGTGTTCAGGCAGATCACGTTCGCCAGGCACTTGGGGTCGAGGATGCACCGGGCGAGCTCGAGCTGGCACTCCTTCAGCAGACAAGTCCCCACCTTGATACTGTCCACCGCGGCCGCCACGGGCGGGTGAGGCATTCCCCCCGAGAAGAGACTGCCCCCGTTCACGGCCAAAAGCACCGGTACGGCCAAAGAAAACGCCCTTCGCTTCAGGGCTTGCAAGGAGAGGACGTCCTTGAACCAGAAACCCGGCGACCTCGCCTGATTCCCGGAGACCGGCCTCTCCTTCGCCGCGGGGTCGAGGAGACGCCGGGTCGCCTGCGGATCGGCCCACCACTCCAAGGGCGCCGGCCCAAGACCTCGCTCCTCGGGCCGTCTTCTTGCACCTGATTCGTCACTGGGTCCGGCTCTCATGTGAGGTCTCCTGGAACGGCCAGTGACGGCACTCGGCAAGCAGGGGGCTGAGGCTAGGGAGGAGTAGGACACTGACGGGGGCGCAGGGAGGAAAGCTCGGGCCGGGGCTGCCAGCAGGACGACAACTCCCACGAAGGCGAGGACCAAGCACATAGGAACAGAATAATAAGGGTGATCTATTCTTCTCCGTGTCCAACCCATGGCCTTGCTGAAGCTGTAAGGGTTTTAAAAAGGGTGTCCAGGGTACATGAGGTTACTTGAACCACTTTTGGTGGGTATGACGCGTGCCATGCACCGCCCAGGCGGGACGGAAATTGAGAAGATTAGACCGTCAGAACTCTCATGCTAAATTTCATATTCTTGTGCAATATATTTTTGACGTTATGGACCGGTTATCTTGCAATGTGTTACCGTATACACGTAAAAAGGATGGCAGCACAAGAGAGATCCAGCCACCACGCCGGCTTGGTCATCGCTGCTCGCCAGGACAGCCACGCTACTCTACTTTGCTTGCCGTCGAACACCAGTTTGCATCCATCCACTCCCTTTCGGCACAGGCTGGCAGTCCATACGAGCCCTGCGATGAGGGCATCCTCGTCGGGACCCCCTGAGGCCTCCACCTACCACGAAACCAAGGTACCACGTGTTCTACCTCCCCACCCCCCCACGCCGGCGGACCCCCTTCTGAGCTGCCCCCTCCCTGTCTTACATTCTATCAGGAGATTAACGGCGTCCTCACAGATGTTGCCATATTCAATTTCAGCGACCGAATATTCCTAGTGATCTCGCAAAATGCTCGGTTTGGGACCGTGGTAGGTGGCAGAGAGGCGGTGCAGGGTATGTAGGCTCGTCCGTCACCAAGTTGAGCTTAGGTCTCAGGAGGCTTGTGCCTCGTGTCTCAGTTTCAAGCGTTAGAGCATGATCCTGCGCGCGAGACAGCGATATATGTCCTCGCCGGATTCGTTTGTCATGGGGCCCCATCTGATCTCGGTTGTAGACGAACCTTGGCGGCGACCTCTTTGGACCTCGTACTCAAAGAAACCCTAATCCTGACAGATATCAGCCAAAGCTGACGACAGCGTGGCTCGTCCAGGCGCTGCTCCCTCCTTCGATGTGAGTGTACTCCTCGGCCGACGCGATGACCCCCTACTCCTCATCTACGCGCGCCAGCTTGTAGAGACAGTGAGCAGATCCTCCTCCCGCCCGCTCCTGCTCTCAATATCCCTGAGGGAACGGGATCCAAGCACATTCGAGCAGGTGGCGGCCTGGGTCAGGCCCTTACTCTGAGATCGGACGATCAGAGCCCGGCTTCCAGCGAGCAACGATGTACAGAAAGGGGGGCAAGTAAAGACGGAAAAGCAATAAGTAACTCGGAACCAGGGCGCCTTTCCCGTTTGTTCTCAGTTTTGGCCCCCACATGATCTATTAACCCGCTGTCTGCGGAACATTCGCTCCCTCAAAACCAACTCGACGCAAACCGACTCGACACAACGAGAACCCGCACACTCTGCCGCCCTCCTGGAGGACGTTTTCCACCTATCTAGAGTTCCCCATCGCCGCCGTTGGCACTGGCGGGGCCCGCGCGGGCCGCTGCCCTTTTCTTCCCCTGCTCCTTTTGCCTGCCCTTGGGCTTTCCCTCGTTCATGTAGACAGTGGTGCCCTTGGAGGAGTAGAGGGCCTGCTGGTCCTGCCACTCCTGCGGCCCCTGTCCTTGGCTCTGCAGCCCCGGGCCCGAGAACACCTCCTTGGTGAAGGCCTCCATGGCGGGCGTGACCTGGTTGGTGAGTGCTTTCGCCCGTGAGAAGCGGCCGCTCCTGCTTACCCTGCCAGAGGTGCCACACGGTCCTGCCAAAGCCCCCGCACGATGCTACCAGCCTTTCTCATTTCCTACCCGCCCCGGCACCTACCTTGGCCACGTACTGGCTCATCTTCCGCTGCACACGTTTCCCGACCTCGGAGTTGCTGTAGTCGGCGATGAAAGCGAGCTCTTCGGCCGAGAAGGTCCCGGCGTACGCCTTCTCCATCACCTGGGTCAGGGCCCGAGTGTCCGACTCGAGGATGGCCTTCCGAATTTCCTGCAATCGCGTGTTTGACGGCCATCAGTAACTTGGATATGGCAATCGCATTTCGAATGCTGGCTGAAGCCAGAGATCGTACCGTTCTAATTGGCGTCAAAATTTTCTTTGACATAAAATGCACCCCATCCCGAACCTCATCCCTAATTCTTACCTCGGCGGCCTCGCTGCCTTTCAAGCGCGCTGCCTCTTGCACGAGCCCTTCTAGGATCTCGATCAATGGTGTCCCCTTCATCACCCTCGCGGCATGGTACTGCCGGTTTTCTTTTGTGTCATCCATGAGAGAGAGGTCCTCCAATTTCTCTCTCGACCTTTGCTGTTGTTTTTGCTGCCCTTTTTGCGTAGCGGTCTCTCCCTGCTTCTTTATTTGGGGAGACTTCTGCTCCTTTTGTCCTTTTTTTTGCTTTATTGCGTCCTTAGTCTTTGCATTCTTAGCTTTCGCCGCCATACTTCGAGGAGCCCAGGCAAGCAGTAGGACGATGGAAAAGAACAGGAAGAGGAAGAGATAGGGGATTCGTCGACGCTTCGAAGGAATGACCATTGTCGATGGACAGGGCTAATGTGGCAGATTGTGCCTAGAATCTGTCAGAGTGAGCAATGATGCGGTCTCAACGTGAATGTGGAAGCGACCGTGTTGCAAGTCTGGGGCCCATGGCCCATGCACGGGCCTCGAAGGCAACTAATTACCACCTTGCCCAACCCGGCGATGACGCCTCCATATGATGGATTGAGACCCCGTGGGGATCGGTCGGACCGAGATGATGATGCTTTTCCATGATGGATTGCGACCCCTTCGCTTCCGGCGGGCTGTTCCATGAGCGGCAATCGTAGAAGCAGGAAACGCAAGCCTCCCTCAACATCTCTTTTTTGGAAGAGGTTAATCCATATGCAGCCACACAGCTGTTTTTTAATTTATTTTTACCCCTTTACACTTCTGTGGAACATTTCATCATAGAATCTGGAAAGCAAGGGCAAAAGCGAAAGAACGTAGAAATCGACATCACATTGGATTTCGCCTCATATGCTGCAACTTCGAAGGACGTTTGCCTGCTTTCCATCGCATGCGGATTATTATGACCAGGATGAAGCAGCTGCCGCAGTGGGATACGACTTCCCGGACCGGCGGTGGACGCACACGCGAAAACGTTTAAGGCGGCGAAGTGTTGAGGTATGTGAAGTCCGCTACATGTTGGGAGTGCCATTATGTGACCCAGCCTAGCCTCGACAAGAGATGACTTTGATGTCTCTTCTAGCCCTTTGCTTTTCTTCAGCAATTGAATCAACGCAGCAAGTTTTGAACTTATCTTCCCTTCTCTACATTGACGAACGCGGTTGATCCATGCTTGCCTTTAAGTCCCTAGGTGCCTCCATCTCACTCTTTCGCCCGTTTCCTCGTGCCAGGAATGGCTCATGCGTTTCGCCCGCGACATAGAGGCCGCAAATGACGAGATTTCGCGGCAGCAAGCGGAGAGCCAGGCCCCATGCCTGACCCTGAGCACCGAGGTCCTCGACTTGCTCGCCCGCCACCTGCAGGGGTCCCACGGACTCCCCCCTCCCCCGGCCCCCCCCACCACGCAGCTTCAGGACCGACGCCGGCTGCACCGCTTTCTCGCCTCTGTGTCGTCCTTGCGCCTCCTCGAATGCGACCCCCGCCGTAGCCACCCTTGTCCGGGTCTGCGGCCCGCCCTCTGCCCCGCTCTCGCCAGGCTGGAGCTGAGCGGGGTCCTCCCCTCGGCCTTGGCGCCGGCACTGCCCGCCCTCCGCTCTCGACTGCAGGCGCTGCGGTTGGAGAGGATCGCCCTCGCGGGTTTGGATGAGCTCTTGCTTTATCCCGAGGGCGGGAGGGAGGGCGGGGAGGAGGTGGGGCGCAAGCAGGTGCAGTGGCGGTGTTTGCAGCGTCTGGAGCTGAGGAAGTGCGACCTGGGGGACCTGCATCCGGCTTCGGGCCTGGCTGGCGCCTGCCCTCGCCTCGAGCACCTTTTTCTGTCCCACAACCGGCTGGTCTCGGTGGCGGGCCTGTCGCGGGTCTTTGAGGGCGGG
>SDOX01000175.1:263870-274221 GCA_004565275.1 Nannochloropsis salina CCMP1776
CCCCTCCCTCCCTCCCCCACCCCTCCCCGCCTCCATCCTTTTGGAGGACGCGCCCTCGGGGCCGAGCGGGGACTTCGGGCCCGAAGATCTCCGAAAAAGGCCGAGGGAGAGGCTCTGGTCTCCGTCCACGGACAGTGTCGCAGCCCCTCCGGGAACCCCCCCCGCGTCCTCGTCCGGACCAGGCCCCCTGCTCGCAGCGACCGCACCCTCACCGCCAGTGCGGGCGGCCCTAGCCTCGGTGACACCGGGTCCCCGCTCCCCTTCCCCTTCTCTTCCCTCCCTCCTTCTCGCGCCCGTCTCAATCCACATGAGCGTTCCCGAGGGAGGACGCGCCTCCGCTTCCTCCCCCGCCCCTCCCCCCGCCCCTCCTCCCTCCCCATCGCCATGTCCAACGGAATCCGACAAGCTAGCAGGCCCCGGCGATTGGCGGTGGTGGAGGAGGGGGAGGGAGGGGGGGAGGGAGGGCTGGAGGGAGGGGCGGGAGGGGATGCCCTCGGTCGGTTCCTGGCCGGGCTCTCTGTCCATTCCCTCCCCCCCCGGCGTCGGCGAACAGAAGAGAGTCGGAGGGGAAGAGGAGGCGGCGGGAGCGGAGGGAGAAGAAGGTGATGGCGGCCTACAAGGAGCGAGTAAGGGCGATGCGGGAGGAGCTCCAGGAGCTGGAGGCGAGGGTGGCGCGGGCAAGGGAGGAGGTGGGCCGCGCGGAGAGGGCCGGGGGGGGGGAAGGGCGGGCGGAGGTGGCGGGGGAGGATGGACAGGAGGAGGAAAAAGGAGAGGGTGAGATGGCTGTAGATTCATCGTCTGGGGAGCCCTCCTGCCTCCTCAAGGCGCGCCTCGTGCTGCCGGTGGGGAGGGAAGCGGAGGGAGAGGAGGGAAAGCAGGGGGCAGAGATGAGGAAGGAAGGAGAGGCGGAGGAGGAGGAAGAGGGGAGGGAGGAGGAAGGGGAGGTGAAAAAAGGAGGAGGCGGAGGAGGAGGAGGAGGAGGAGGAGGAGGAGGAGGAGGAAGAGGGGAGAGAAAGTCGGTGCGAGGAGAGGGTCGGCGTGACCCGGGCTCCTCCTCGACGGGGAAGCCGGTCGACGGCCCCCCTCCCCGCTTCCTCGCGCCCCAGGACCTGGACTCCCTTCGCGCCTTTTTGCTCGACCTCCCTGTCTTCAGAGGCCTCGCGCGCTCCTGCAGGGCACCCGCTGCCGGCCCCCCGTTCCCCCCTCCTCCCCCTCTCCCTCCCTCGCCTCCTCCTTCTCCCTCGACCCCGCCCTCTCTCTCTTCCTCTCCCTCGCTGTGCCCCGGCCCGAACGTCTCCTCCACCTCTTCCAGGTACCGTGCGCTTGAGGCTTCTGCCCCCGCCCTCGCCCGTCCCCTCACCCTCCCTCCCTCCCTCCCTTCCTTCCTCCCTCAGGAGAACTGCCTGCTCGACGTCCGCCGGCGCTCCGGTCGTGTCCAGGACCTGGTGGCCCTGGAAACGAGCCTCCTCCTCGCCCTCACGGACCGCCACCTCTACCTCCTCCATCCCGCCTTCGCCTGCCCCCACCCGGGCGGGCACCTCCGGCATGTCTCGGAGGCCCCTCTGCCCCTCCTTCTCGCCCGGTGCCCGCTCTCGGCCCTGACAAGGACGGTGGTGGGGTTCGGGGCGCTGTGGGGGCGCTTGGAGTTCGCGCTGGAGGTGTCTGGGGACGGGGAGGTCGGGGAGGTCGGGGGGGTGGCGGGCGTGGCGAGGCGAGAGGAGGATCCGGTGGCGGTGGCGGGGCTGACGATGGTGACCCGAGACAGGCACCGGACCTTTCGTCTCCTGAGCTCCGAGCTGAGGGCGCTGGCCAGGGAGGCGGGGCGGGAGGGACAGGGGGGGGGGGGGAGGAAGGTGGAGGTGGAGAACGCGGAGGAGGCAGGGAGGGAGGCGCTGGCGGAGGCCGGGGTGGAGGCGGCGGCGGGCTTGAGGTACCACGGGATGCTCTTTCAGTGGTCGAGGAAGAGGAAGGCCCGGGGCCTGGGGCTTTTGCCCCGCACGGTCCTGCTCACCGAGGAGGGGGAGCTTGTGGTGCTGGTGGAGGACCTGCGTCAGGCGGGCGGCCGGCGCGTGGCGGGGGCCGAGGGCGGGGGGGAGGGCCTGGGCCAGGGCGGGAAGGAGGGGGGGCGGGGGAAATTTGCGGCGCGACCGCGGGCGGGGAGGAGGATGGAGGTGTTGCTGCGGGTGCCGGTCGAGGAAGTGAAGGATTTGAGGGAGGAGGCGGGCGATCCGCGGGAGGTGACCCTGCGGGTCGAGGGGCGCGGGGAGGGCGGGGGGGCGGAGAGAGGCCTGGGGGGCGCGTTCTTGGCGCCGTGGCTGGGCAGGCGGACCTGGCGGTTCTACTCGGAGGATCTGGAGCAGGTGGAGGCGCTTAGAAAGGCACTGGGGGAGTGGGGGGGAGGGGAGGGCTGAGGAAGGGCGGTGTCTGAGCGAGGCAGTAAAGGGGCTTTTAGACAGTAAAGGGGCCTCGGCGAAAAGCAATGTAGAGGAACCACGCATCGACCGGTCTCACTCTCCCTTCTACGTCTCTGAACATGTCTTATGTTCCCCTTGCTTCGGCCCATATTTTTTAACCGCCATCACGTCTCCGCCCGCGGTCCCTGAGCTTTTCTCTCCCGCCCCTGCTCCTCCACCAGGGCCTTCACCAGGCCCCATACGAAATACATCTCCATCCCCAGCGACACCAGCCGCCCCCCCCCCAGAGCATAGCCAACGCCGCGCACCACCATGCCGCCCGTGTCTCTATTCCCTCCCCCCACCCTTCCCCCCGCCCCTCTGATAGGGCCCCCGCCCGCCTTCCCAGTCCCGGCGCCGCGTGCAGGCAGAGCGGGAAGAGAGGGGCGAGAAAGAGGCTTCCCACGCCGTACACGCCCAGCACGTTCCTGAAGTTGTTGGAAAAGAAATAGCGGACGATCCAGGGGTCCGAAGCCCTCAGTTTCTTCCAGTGACGCCCCTGCTCCCGGTGCTGTAAGAGCTGCGAGGCCAGGAGGGTCAGCCACTCGACGCTGATGCAGATGAGCGCGGGGAGGGCCGTGCGCGCATCGAGGAGAGCGGAAGACACCCACATGCATCCGCGGAGGACGTTGTCGGCGACCACGTCCAGGAGGGCCCCCAAACGCGAGCATTGCTTCATCCGGCGGGCCGCCACCCCGTCCAACAGGTCCAAGGCCCCAGCCGACAGAAAAACCACAAGGGCGGCCAGGAGGTCGGGCTCCACGGTGGGGAGAGCCTCTGTCTCGCCCGCGCCGCCTACGCGCCGCTCCATGTCACGCACGAGGGCGGAGGACGCCTGCGCCAAGGCCTTCCCCAGGAACGTGGTGGCGATGGGGGCGAGCAAGCCCGTAGTATAGCCGGCATGGGCAGCGTAATGTGTCGCCATCTGCACGACAGCCTGCACAGAGCAATTTGCTGCTTCTACGGCCAAGAGAGCGCGGCGAGAAGCTTCCTGTTGACGCAAGACTGTCTGGATTACCATGGAGAGGCCGTAGATGCTGAGGAGGAGGCGGGCATAACAGAGCAGATTTGGGACGTAAAGAAGCACAGGAAGCCTCACAGGCTCGTCCAGCGAGGCGTGTCTTGGAGGGGAAAGGACGGGTCTTAGATCTCGGTCGCGCAGTGGACGCGGTGGTCTGGCGGCCATGTTTCCCTGTAGAGAGCATTGGGGGGAGGAGGGTTGAACTTTGGCGGGCGAGGCGGCGATCGAGCCTGGGGGCCGACGCTTTGTATGGTATACCCGCATCCCACGGCCCCAGGCGCAAAAGTGAAAAAGAAAAGATCCATGCTTTACGCAAGGGGTGTGGGCCCACTGCGACAGGCAAGTAGAAGGTAGAAAACACGACTTCCACACGCATTGCGGGGGCCATGGTGACCTCCCCTGCTCCCTCTTCTCCTCCAAGTCCTGGAGCTTTGAGTCAAAACTCTGGGGAGGGGTTCTAAAGCCATGGCAGAGATGCGCGAAGAAAAACAACATGAAGCGGATATGTGTAGATCGACACCACAGGCACCTAATTTCCTGTCTAAGTGGCAAGAGCATCCTATGGTTTCCTGTCTGAGTTCCTCTTATTCGCACACCCTTCCATCTCCGTCAGATCCGTCCCGTCTCTCTCTTTACCCCCGCCCTAGTGTCACGTCATGCACATTATCGTCAACTGCTTTCTCCCATTCCGGTCCAGCCTTACCCCTCGTCCTCCACCACGACATATCCACATCCCCGTCGCCCCCCTCCCAGCTTTCTCGTCCCCCCGCGAGCGCAAACCTCGGCCCATCCTGTTCCCATCCCGCCCGCCACTAACTGCTCAAGAGGGCGTTCACCGCCGCCGTCTCGTCCCACCCGCTCTCCTCCAATGCCTTCCGCGCCGCCTCCTCCGAGAAGCCCATGTCCACTACGCGGCCTACCACCTGGAGGGGGAGATTCGAGGAGTCAACGCCGCGCGGCAACTGCGTGCCTCTGTCCTCCTCACGCGAAGGGGCAATGCCGAAAAACAGAGATAGGAACAAACACACACCAGGGACAGCCTCGGTCATCGGGCCATCGACATTCCCCTGGCCCCGCCCCTGCTTCCCTCCCTCCCTCCCTCCCTCCCTCCCTCCCTCCCTCCCTCCCACCTCTTCGTGCGAGGCCTCGGGTCGTGCGTAGGTCTCGGTCCAGAACCTGGCCGTGTGCAGGAACTGGGCCTGGTCCTTCAGGAACATGGAGGCCATGGCCCTCCCGCCCGGCCCATACACGTCACGCGACCCTTCCTCCCTGCCTCCCTCCCTCTTTCCCTCCCTCCCTCTCTCCCTCTTTCCCTCCCTCCCTCCCTCCCTCCTCTCACGGGCTGGGGTGTGCAGAGCAGGGCTTGCAAGGAGATGAGCGCGGTCTTGATGGTGAGGGCGGGCGACCATTGGTCCTTGAGGATGTCCAGGCATATCGCTCCCGACTGGGAGGAGATGTTGGGGTGCCTGGGAGGAGGGGCAGGAGCAGACGCTCAGTGGCTTTATCGTCTTTTTATCATCAACATGGAACACGAATGGGCCATCTCAGCCGTCGCGCACGCACCAAATCTTGGTGACGAACTTCATCTTGGGGGGCTCGAAGGGGTAGGAGGTTGGGATGTGGATGTCGATCTTGAAGACGCCTTTCTCGTAAGGGGTCCCGTCGGGACCCGTGATGGTGCCAGAGAGGTGGTTGAGGCTAGAGCCTACGGGGCTGTGAGAGGGAGGAAGTCAGAGAGATGATTGATGTTCGAGCTTCCGGGGCTGTAAGGGAGAGACTCTGAGAGGTGGTTGAGGCTAGAGCCTACGTGTGAGAAGGGGGAGTCGGGAGCACGAGAGAGGAGGGTCCATGTCGGCAATAGCGCCCTGACTGACGCCCGCAAACAAGCACCAGACGACAAGGCTCTAACCGCCAGCACGTACACGTTCGTTTTGGCCGTTGCCATGTATGCCTCAAGCACCCTAGATGGACTCACCTTGCTGTGACCCCGGACTTCTGATCTTTGGCGCACTCCCTGAGCTCCTTCTGGATGCGCGAGAAGTCTCCCATGCTTGCTGCTCGGGCCTCTGCGTCAAGATTGGATTGAAATGATGCTATCGGTGACCCTTTCAAACTTAAGGGCCTTCAGAAACTCCCAGAGTCACGATCGTACAGGAAGGCGAGGGAGGGAGAGGGGAACGGCTGTGGCCCCCTGCTATCGTTGCAATATCCGCGCTGGGTAATAGTGTCCACAACTCCAAGTGATGATGCTAATACAGCAGTAACGAGTGGCTACAGAGGCCTGCCACTATTTTGGGAGGCGCTTCTTGCCTGTGAGGACGCGGGGGGCCGAGCAAGCTGTGAAAGTTGTTTCAGGATGGAACTGAAATGGAACAAGGGACAAAATGAAGGGTGTAGCAGAGACAAAGTAAAAGCTGGCACCTGGACAACTGATTAAAATGTGAGAAGCCAACAAAGACAGCGCTGTACAGATGTCCGTCCCTCCTGAGTGGACAGAAATGCGGTGAAATTGAGCCCCTAGGAGGCAGGAGTGACGGGGCTGGGAGCGAGAGACAGAGAGCGAGGGGTCAAAGTAGAGGCCATCGACCCAGATAAAAGCAATCGATCCCGCCCCGCCGCCAGGCCGGAGGCGCGCTTACTCCATGAGCTCGTTCCGACACTTCTCATGCTCTACAGCAGGGGTGGGCTTGGCACGGTGTGCGCGGGAGGTGCCAGCATGTTTTTGCCATGTAGCACTGGCCCACTCGCCGGACTTGAGGCCTGGGGCTTGTGTCCGCGCTCCACAAGCCATGCTTTGCTTACTACTGACGAGCCTGCTCTCTAACCCTCTCCAGCTCCTCACACTGAAAGACACACAGGGCTCTGGTGGCATCCCTCGACACCATCCTGCCCGAGAATTATGGCACGGCGGCTCTCCATTACCGACACCCATGTGTGGGACCGACTGGAACGGTGCATGGGTAAGCGAAAACTTAGCATCTTCCCGGCACTGAGAGCACGTGCCGGAGACGCAGGAGATTGGTTAAGAGCCTCGACTGTCGCTTAGACGTTTCATGCGCCCATGCGCGGGAAATGAGCCGTGTCGATGGCACGAATGTCTCGCTGCTCGGGCGCGGGAGTTAGCGGCCGACGAGGCCTCCGAATCAACGATTCGCCATTCCCATTCTCTTTCTCCCTTTTGAAATCCACCCTTCGAGTAGAGGAAGCGATTACCATCGAGGGTCGCCATGAGTCTTTAGCGGACTTCCTGGTGCACCATCCCGCGGAGGAAGTTACCAGTTATTTCACCGAGATAGTTGCCATGCTTGAACATCGCGGGATCGGTAATTGATTTTCTTGGATTGGGTGGATTGCCGTGAGGCAAAGGCATGAATGGCCCATGGCAGTTTGCCTGGTGCCGCAGGGGCTGAATCGGTGTGAAGCCGCTGGCAAAGCTTGTGAACGACGTTTCTTCTTTCCCTCCCATTCTCCCCCCCCTCCTCGCTTAGAAAACTACCACCTCGTGCTTAAGCACGCGGAGGACACATCAATGCGGGAGAATGAAAAAGAATACCACCTCAGTGAGAGGCGTCGGGCCGAAAGCAAAAGAGAGGCGGGTCAGCGAGGGGTAAGAAGGAGACGCGAGGGGAGCCTAGGGTCTGGGGGTATGCGAGAGGACGGGCGCGGGGAGGGTTATCGGAGAAGAGTCCACCGACAGAGTGGAGCGTCTCCACGGAGCGATGGCTCGGTGGAGCGGGGCAGCGAAGGCAAGGAGATACGCAACCCGATGCGGGAGGGGCGCGACCGAAGAAGAATGCGAGAGGAGGGGATGGAGAGCTCCAGGGGAGAGGAAGTACAAGTCCGAGGGAGGAGACAGCGGCGCGACGGACGGGACAGTCGGAGCAGGAGTCGGAATCGGGCAAAGGCGTGGCAGCTGAGAGAAGGCGGTCGCGAAAGGGGGGGTCGGGGTGGGACCGGGCGTGGGAGGAGCCAACGTCGTCGCTGCGGTCGTTCCAGCTCTCGATCACGCTCCAGATCTCTCTCACCTGAATGCCGCTCCTGCGCCCGTTCTCTTTCCCCCCCATCACCTGCCCCCTGTCCCTTCCCCACCGCCACCCCCACCGGCCCCCCGAAGAAAGCCGCCTGGGCCATCGTGGTGTACCACGGAGGGAGCGCGCGCAAGGACTTTTCTGGGCCCTTGGCGGCGTCTAGCTGCATGTCTTGCGATTTAGGTACGAGCATGCAGATGGGTCTGACGGGATCGGGAAGCGGGGGCCTCCCGGCCAAGGCCTCTCTCATCTACGAGGACGAACACATGCGATATTGGCACGATGCCAAGGGCCGGCCGCTCTTCGTGGTGACGCCGCTTCGGCACGTGCACAATTTGAAGGAACTCACGGGCGCGGAAATGCACCGGTTGTGGAGCGGAGCCATGAAGATCCTCACGGACATGGGTTGCGACCCGAAGCAGGACATGCGGGATATGATCCTGAATGCCGGAGTCGATAGAAATCACGCCCACTTGCACCTCAAGGTTCGCGTGACAGGGAGTGGCTTTGATCGGGCGCGTGCCAAGTGGAGTGAGCGAAGAAATCGCTTGGTGGATGCTTTGAGAACTTTCGCTCGAAAGCAGTCCTGTTGACAGGGGGGGGCTGTGGCGAGTGGGCCAAGAAGAGGCACCCACAGAGGTCGTTGAAGAGAGTATGTTGATAGCTAAAACATGTCAATTTGTAAAAAGGTGAATGCTCAATGGATGCGTCCTTCAATTCTTGCTAGTTGGTTGGTAATGTTGTCTGGAGATCTCGAGTTAGCCGGGAGGTTAAAATCTCAGCCGTTGGAAGGTCGGTTACGCTCCCTCGAAATACCACTCCCAGCCGAGCCTTTACCCACGATATATTGACGTCAAGCCCAAAACAGGCGTGGTTCCCGACGCATGGCAGCTATTACCGTTACTGTTGCCGATGAGGAGGGAAATGCAGCCTCTCTGCAGGTACGAAAGACCTCTCCGCCGTCGTTCTCAAAAATTTAAATACCTCTGTAAAACCGAGCTCCTCCGCCCACCTCCCGCGTGCCCTATCCGCGATATACATCTTATAGGTAAGCACTCAGGATACTGTGGAGGCATTGAAGGCCCTTGTAGAGATCGAGATGCGTGTGCCCTCTGCGCAACAAGTCTTGCTGAAGGACGGGGCCCCCTTAGCTCCTGGTGCACGCCTCGGGGCGCTAGGCGTGGCCGACAACGACTTTCTTTTCCTGGTCCGCGACAATAGCAACGCGAATATTAGCGGCATGAGTGGTCGTGACACAACCACAAGCAGTGCCACCACAGCGACAGCGACGGCCTCGGCCGACGCGGGCACTGGCGGGGTCGGCCCTGCTGGTGCGGTCCGCTCCTTGAAGGACCTGCCCGCGGGATTGGGACCCGAGCAGCTCATGACCACCATCAAGGCCAACGGGCGCCTTCTGGCCGAGCTCCAGCACCACAACGCCCCGTTGGCCGCGGCCATCGCGACGGGCGACGTGGTCAAGGTCCGGTCAGTGCAAATGAAGCAGAAGCTGGAGGCAGTCTCGCGGCGGGTGGAGGAACAGGAGGCCATCAGGGCTTTGGAAGCGAACCCGATGGACCCTGAGGCCCAGCGGAAGATCGAGAGCATGATTCAGAGGGAAAACGTGCACCGGAACATGGAGCTGGCCATGGAGGAGATGCCGGAGGCCTTCGGATCGGTGGTGATGCTGTACGTGGATGTGCAGGTGAACGGGTGAGTGGTCGGGGGGGAGGGAGTGATCGGGGGCGTCCGAGGAGCTGCCCAGGTGCCTGGCTCAAGAGACGCAGCTTCTTGGCCCGCTTCTCCACCTTTCCCCCCTTCTCCTTGCTTCTCCATCTTTCCCCCCCACCACCCCCCCAGGCACCCGATCAAGGCCTTTGTGGACTCCGGGGCACAGAGCACCATCATGTCTGCCGCCTGCGCGCTCCGATGCGGCTTGAGGTAAAGGAAGGGGGGATGAAGGACAGGGGGCGCCCCTGAGGCAGCGTTTGGGGAAAGATGGGACCGTCCTTTTCACGGCCCTGTGGGACGCGCTCGTCCCTTTCCCCCTCCCATGCAGCCGTCTCATCGACACTCGCTTCGCGGGCATCGCCAAGGGCGTAGGCACGTCCAAGATCCTGGGTCGTATCCACATGCACACACTCAAGGTGGGTGAAAGCTGACGACTGTCTCCCTTTCGTCCCCTCTCCCCACTCCATCGGCTATCACTCACTCGGTAGCTCACTCACGCATGCCCTCTCGCTTCGATGAAGTGACTGTCCGGACTCAGCCTCCCTCCCTCCCTCCCTCCCTCCCAGGTCGGGGAGGCCCACCTTCCCTGCACCTTCACGGTGCTCGAAAACGACGACGTGGACTTTCTCTTCGGGCTGGACATGCTCAAACGGCACCAGTGTTGCATCGACCTCCGCCGCAACCTCTTGGTCTTGGGGAGCGCGGGGAAAGAGGTGCCGTTCCTTGCCGAGAAGGATCTCCCGGCCCGCGCCCGTGGCCACCAGGAGGAAGGTGCCGAGGGAGGGGGGGAGGGAGGGAGGGAGGGCGAACGGACGGGCGGGGAAGGAAGAGAGGCAGGCCTGGAGGGCCAGCTGATAGGACTGGGCTTCTCGCGGGAGCAGGCGCGAAGCGGATTGCGGCGGACGGAGGGAAACGTGGAGGAGGCGGCGGCCTTGCTCTTGGCTGAGTTCGGGGAGCGGGAGGGGGGAAGCTAGAGAGGGAGTGACGTTGTATGCAGGAAACGAAAAGGGGGGAGCGGCGCAGGAACAAAAGTAATGCGAAAAAAAAGCACTAAGAGAAAAGCGTGGCAACTCGGGTTTCAAAAGGCACCCTTCTTACCCGACAGCTCCCCCTCGCCCCGG
>SDOX01000175.1:292555-306294 GCA_004565275.1 Nannochloropsis salina CCMP1776
CTCCCCCCCCGCCCTCCTCCCTCTCCCTCTCCCTCTTCCTCGGTGGGCACCGGAAATCCCAGCACGTCATCAAAAAGCCCGTCTTGACGGCTCCCTCTCCCCCTCCCTCTTCCCCTCCCTCCCACGCCTCCTCCCCTCCCTCCTCCTCGACCGGCTTCAGAGCCCTCTTAGAGGCGGTCCTCTGGGGAGAGGGGGAGAGGGAGGACGCGAAGGAGGGCGGGAAGGAGGGCGGGACGGAAGGCGAGACGGAGGGCGGGACGGAGGGTGGGCCCCGCTTCACTCTGCCGGACGGACGAGACCTCGTCGCGGGGGTGAAGGTGGCGAGCAAGGTGGCCTGGGAGATGCTATCTTCCACCCTCTGTGCCCTCCTCCTCCACCTCTTGCGCCGCCTCCCCTTTGTCCCCGAGCCCATCGGCCGCCGGCATTGGGGGATGGAGAGGGAGTAGAGGAAGGGAGGGAGGGAGGGAGGGAGGGGGGGGGGAGATAGGATAGGTAGAAAGACTGACATGAGCACATTGAGCACAAAGCAGGCAATTTTGAAGGAAGACGTGGTTGTGGATAGGGAGGGGGGTTGTGCAGAAGAGATGTAGGGATATTTGTGTAGAGGCGGTGGAGAGGGAGGGCAGGGTATACAGACTTGGATTGGTAGCGGGCGGAAGGGGGAAAAGGAGTCCGGGAATAGAGAGGGTCTTGGAGCAGAGAACGTGGGGTGTGGAAGGAAGGCAGGGGCTAGGGGAGGGAGAGGGCGGCGTGGCGGTCCTCGGACGCCTCTGTGACGGGGTGGGGGGTGTCGCGGGGCAGAGAGGAAGGAGGAAGAAGCGGGTAGGAAACGGGGAAGCGAGCTCCTGGGAACGCACTCCACGTCCGTGTCGAGGTATTTTTCCTCCCTAGATGACAAGCGACGAGGTGGATGCGTATGTGTATGGTATGACCCAGAGGTTGGAGAAGGGAACCGCAGGAGCTGAGCTTCAGGGTGGGGCGGTGAACCGCAGTCATACTCAGAGCGAGGGCCGAGGGCCCATACGCAAAGGATCTCCATGTCTTTCGAGTGGTGGCGAGCACAGGGCATGGAGGGATGACGTTGGCCTTGCCCGCACGGGGAGGAGAGTCGTTGTGGATACAAAATAGCGGAAGAATACGGGGCTCCTCTTTGGGATCATCGAGTCAGTTGTCGCTCTAGGTTGCGTTCGAGTTTGCCCGGCGTGTAACTTGCTCCACACACTCCCCTATCATTCAATTTCTTCCGATCATGCCTCCCTTGCTCATGCGTCATCATCATTCAAGCAATCCGCAGACGATTTCCTCGCTGATTGCTGAGCACTTCGCCAGGCCGCCTCCGCAGAGGGTGCGTCGCGGGCACCGCGACATATATTCCCGTTCGAGTCAACCGGAACCCATACAAAGAAGGATCTGGACTTGGAGAGGAACCGTGTGTCCAGCTTTTCCCCCTGCTGAGCATGCAGGCGCAGTTATGCCGCAACTTCCGCGTCGAGCGCAGGGGGGCGAGAGCGTAAAAGAGGGATACACGAGGGGGGGCGCTGCGAATGGGGCTGATGGGATACGTGTGAAATGCAGAAGGTGGAGGGGGGGAGGGGGGGAGAAGAGGAAGGGGGAGGACGCCGGCTTGCTTTGCCCCGAGACCGGGAAATTGCCCGGCCCATATTCTGCCAGCGAGAAAGAGAATCATGGAGCGTTTCCTATCTCAGAACGGAGCGACAGGTGGCCTACGCACTATCTTCTGGCGCCAAGAGGGCAAAAGGAAAAAAACCAAGAAGCACCGAGCTTGTCCGACGTGTTATTTTTAAAACCAGCCCCCCATCCTCCCCTGCCTTTTAAGCTCCGTCCCATTTTTCTCCTTCCCCTGTTACCGCCTCCTGCACGCTCAGAACAAGCCGACGATCCGCCCGGTGGCAAAGTCGATGTCCACGTCGTAAAAGCCCGGGCGCGTGGGAAGTCCGGGGATGGTCATGATGTCTCCCGCCAACGCGTACAGGAAGCCTGCCCCGACACAGGCTCGGATCTCGCGGACGGCGACTTTGAAGCCCGTGGGGACGCCTGGGGAGGGGGGGCACGTGCATGATAGTGGGTCCCAGGGGGGGGGGGAGGTAGGGCAGGGAGAATCTTGGGACAAGCACAGGCAGCAAGGGATCGGGGGAGAAAGTAATCTGGAAGGGAGGGAGGGGGGAAGCGAGGGAGGGAGGAAGGGCGGGAGGGAGGGCGGGGCGACATCCATACCTTTGGCGGCGGCATCGCAGGAGAGGGAGTACTGGGTCTTGGCCACACACATGGGGAGGTGCCCGAACCCCGCGGACTCGTAGGCTTTGATCTGCTCTTCCGCCACCTCGGAATACTCCACACCGTCCCCGCCGTACATCTCGCGCACGATGGTCTCGAGTTTTCTCCTGGAGGGAGGGAGGGAGGGAGGGAGGGAGGGAGCGGAGGGAGGGAGGGAGAAAGAAAAAGCAGCGAGCTTAGATTTTGGTTGTGCAGGGCAGTGAATCACACCCAGGGGCACGACATACAGCGAGAGAAGGGGGAAGGGAGGGAGGGAGGGAGGGAGGGAGGGGAGGGAGGGGAGGGAGGAGGGGAGGATGTCGCCAGCACGACTGGTCTGCGCCAGACAGGGTGCGCGGGCGAGAGAGGCGCAAGAGCCCAAGAGAGAGCCAGTAAGCGCATGAATCCAAGCATCGCACCTCCCGCGGCCCCGCCCTTGATCCCGAAAGTGGGTCCCTGCGACGGCTGGCGAATGCAGACAAAAGTCTTCTTCCCCAAATGCGCTCCCAGCGCCTGGCATAGGCCCACCGTGGTCGTGCTCTTCCCTTCGCCCAAAGGGGTGGGGTTGATCCCGGTCATGACGATGTAGTGCCCATTCTGCGGATGGGGCGGGGGAAAGGAGGGAAGGATGTGACAACGCCTTAGGCACGAGCCACTCACTACCTCGATCGTGCTGGCCCGCTCCCCCCCCTGTTCCCTGTTTTTCCTGTCTTCTCCCTTACCTTCTGGTTTTTGAGCCGGTCGCGGACATCGAGGGAGATTTTGGCTTTGTGGTTGCCGTACAGGACGAGTTCTTCCGGAAGAACGCCGGCATTGGCAGCAATGGTGGCAATGTTCACGGGGTCGATGCTTTGAGAAACCTCGATGTCAGACGGAACGGGGTCCGCAGGAACGAGCTTGAAAGTGGACATCTTTGCTTCAAAGGGGCGTGAATAGACTGTGGGGTGAAGATGCAGGCAAAAAAAATGAAAATCATGGAAGGTTGACGCATATTACCCGGGGGTGGGGGGAGGTCTGGGTAAGCTCGTAAACCACGCATGCGTCCTGTGCGCCCGAGGCAAGCACAACACAAAAAGCGTGCAAAATCAGGCACACGAAAGTCTACACGACGCACCTAGAAAACTGCTTCGTATTGAAAGATGGCGTGGACGGAGTAAGTGGGACAGCCCAATGCGCATGCACCGATCCTGCTCAACTGACAAAAATGAAGAGGAAGAATAAATAGACCGCTTCGATGGAAAAGATTGCTCCTCAATAATGCACATTACCACCTTCAATACGTCAAAAGGCTCCTGCCCATCCTGCCCATGCACAGGGCAAATATTTGTTCGTGCTCACGCACGCCGCAAAAGAGGGCGAAGGGGGTGCACTTGTAAAAGAGCGCACGTACGTTTTCAAGAAAATGGTTGTTTAAGATCTTTTGATCCGTTTCGACCAGGAGGTTGGGACTGACGGGGTGGGTACTGGATTTATTTCAATTCAGAGGGAAAACACAATGGTGACAGAGAGTGGCCACGTGGCTTGATATGCACCTAACTCGTGCTGAATGCAAGAGCGCAGTGATACAATTCTTCGGTGTTGGCAAGCAGCGTGTTTCCTGCGTGGCTGCTCGGGCTCCGTAAGGGATCCCGTCGCCGGAACTGAGACGCTCCGTCGCGGACAGGAAACTGTTTTGTCTTTGCAAGTTCCCGCATGGGCCGTATTGGTAGAGTAAAAGATTCTTTGCCTGTCGTATCAATAGATTTGCGAAGCCTGTAATGTAGGCGGCGGAAGCATGTTTTGGTGTACAATGGGTTGTTTTATGGATTTACAAGGCTCATTGTTTTCTCTGCGAGGGGCTAAGTAGCACGCGTCTGGCATTCATATACCATCGAGCACATCACTTATTTTACGCGACAAAACAGAAAGTCAGAGTAACTGATGAATATGATTGATTAGAAGTGCGAAGCTACCACCAGGCAAATGCCTCAAATGACTGAAATTCAAGGTGGAGCTTTACTCAAATAATGCTTTCAGATTACACTTTCACACGTCAGGAGTAGGATTTTGAGGAACAAGACTTGAAATACACGTACTTCAACTCTGCATATATTAATTTCTGCGCTCAAACATACAGTGAAATCATGCATTAAAGATTGACTTGATTTTGGGGGACTCATCCCTCGTTTATACCAAGTATTGGTGAGGCTTTGTGAAGAAATTTCCATCATCCAGAGATTTCTGTAAGACAGACAAACAAGAAACAAATGGAATGAAGTGGGAAAGAAATAGATAAAAACAGAAGCGATCAATGTCGTAAAATCAAGAATCATTGCAGGCAAGGAAAAAACGGCGGTCCACGCGTAGAAAAAGTATTCTTTGTGACGGGAAAGATTGGACGCCGCGCGTCTTTTGATTTTTACTAGAGTCCTTGCGTTTCATTACAGTGTTTTTCTCCAGATGTTTATCTTGACTTTCGGGGTGCTATTGCCATTCCCATCTTTGACGAGTTCTAAGTTTAACATTCTTCATGCTTTTATTGTTCGTGATAGTTTTGCTTCGAGACATCATAGCCGATTGCAAGAGGTCTTACTCTTTTTCACACTCACTCGAGAGGTGGAAAGATTTAGGTAGACTCGACGATCCGATATAGTACATGATCTTCGCGCTATCTCCAGTCCCTCATTACTTTGATTTCCATCGCCTCCTCTTTTGACTATCACTGTTCATTGCGGTTCCTCGAATCCCTCCGCGTCGTCCCTCGCCTTGACACCTCCATTTCCGCTCTCATTCACACTCACGTGATGGCCAACACCAGAAACCTCATCCGTCGAGAGTGCATAAGACATGCGGAGAGGCGAGAAACAAGAGATCGACAAAGTGCCCTGAACGCAAGGTGCTGCGGCAGAGAATGGTGCGTTAGGGAAACCCTGGACAAGGGTGCCCCCCCCCTCAACGTCCTCGTCTTTCCTAGTGGAGGAATAGCTTAGATGCGGCTGCGGTGGCTGTCGCTCACCAGGACCCTCTTCTTCAGCGTATCCTCCCCCACAAGGACCCACCGGGGGAGCGGTCCACAAGGAAAAACTTGGCACGTAAGAAAGAGAACCAGGGACGGCTGTGTGGCCAGGAGATGTAAAGAAGGAGAAGGAGGACGAGGGCGGGAATGGGGTGGCTGAGGAGGGAAAATGTTCCCGGTGAGGATGGTGCTGGGCGTAGGACGCAAGGCCTGGCATTTCGATGGCAGAGGAAGGCGACGCAGGAGGAGGAGAAGGGTTCCTAGGGGGGTTCCATAAGGAAAATATCGACGGGTTACGCTCGTCTGTCCCGCCTCCGTCCTTTCCCCTCTCGCCCGTTGCCCCCTCCCATTCCGCTTCCAGCCCTTCCTCTCTCCTCTCTTCTCCCCAACGCTCGCGATCGATGCTCCCTGCTTCCCACGCTTGGCTGTATGTCGTTCTTTGCATTTGAGATGGTGGCTCATGGTCCCTTGCCCCGCCGCTATCAAGCTTTGCCGTTGTTGGAAGCCGTTCGTCCCCATGTCGCGCGGTGCAATGGAGCAGGGGAAGAATCTCTCCACGGTAGGAGGTGTCGGAGGGCGAAGAGAGAGCGCGGGAGGATGGGAGAGAGGGAGGATGGGAGCCCGATAGATATCCTCGAAATATGCTTCTTTCTTCAGCATCATGCGAGTCACCCAAGGGCTGCTGGTGACAATTGGACATAGAGTCGGAGGCAGAAATTTGGGGAGGGGGAGAGTGATGGCCTCCGGAGGGAAGGAAGGAAGAACCCTCGAACTGGCGCAAGCTGGGGAAGGGGTTGATGTGGGGGGGAGACGAGGAAATAATCCCCCTACTGGAAGAAAATGAAGCTATCGGGAACTGCCAACCTCTGTGTTCTGCCTCCTTGTTGGCCTCTTCCTCCACCACCCCTTCTCCCTGTGATGCTTCTCCGCGGGGAAAGCCCGATGACAAACAGACTCGAGGCTCTGAGCAGGGAGAAGGAGAGGGATCGATTTGTGGAGGAAGGGGCTCCCGGTGTTGGGGAGGATGCCGGTGCCAGGGCTGTTGCGACCCCTTGCTCCTCCTCGAGGCCCTCAAATTTCTCCCTTGAGAGGAGGGAGGGATCGAGGGAGAGGTGGGAGGGAGGGAGGAGGCGGAGGAAGAGGAGAGGGTGGAAGAGGTTGGGGCGAACGAGCAGTTCGCAAGCGATTTCCAAAACGGAAGGGCCGGATGCAACGCCGCCTCGAAGTTTTTCATGGCCACAGACCACATGGAACGGTGAAGCCCATCCGTGTACCAGCTTTGCTCGGCCCCGGCGGGCGAGGCGTGGAGGAGAAGGGCCACATCCTCGGTGTGGAGGGTGATGGAGGCGTAAGCCGCGTAGGCGAAGACCCCCAGCTCATAGTGTCGGCGAAATTTGGCATAGGTATCCAAGGAGGGGCGGAGGGCCATGGTGGTGAGTGCGTTCTCGTGCTCCTTGCTGCAGATAAAGCATCCGGTGGTTTTCAACAGGGCGAGGACCCCACGGAGCTTGGTGCGGGAGACGTGTTCCATGTCAGGCAGGGCGGTGGAAAGCTCTGTCAGTTGGTTGAATAGGCAGTGGGTGATTTCCCTGCAGAAAGAGTAGGATTGGGGTAAGGGAGCGAAAGCTTAAGCCGAATGGATAGAGTGGGAAGGAGTAATAGCAATGGAGGTCTAAGGTGAAAGGCAATATGAATGCACGCGCGAGAGATGTTGCAGTTGGTTCATCGTTCGCTCCTACAGCAACATTGCCTCCCCCTTCCTTTTTACCGGTGGGTGAGAGGGTCGACTTTTTTCTTGGCTGCATGCTCTGTAAAAAACTGAAAGACAAGTTGCAGCACCGTCTCCATCAAGAGGGGGGAGGGATGGAGGAGGATGTCCATACCGTACCGACGGAGCTCCGCGAGCAGGCGGGGAAGCCCGCTCGAGCGGCGAAGGAAGGGAGTAGAGGCAGGGTTGCAGGGCAAGGGGGAAAGGGTGGGGTTGTGCGACGGAGGAGGACCTCCCTTTTCCTGACAAGTGCTTGCCTGGCAAGTCACAAGCGGACGAGGGGTGAGGGCTTGAGAGGCGTGGCTCGCGCGAGGAGAGGGCGAGAACAGGGACTGGGCTGGGCATAGTTGTGGTCCTGCAGGAAGGTTGTGGCAATGCTTGTTAGCGTGCGCGGTAGGTTGGTGCTGGCGCGGAGGGATAGATTGCTGCAGTGGCGCATGTTGTTGCGGCGGGTGGGCTCGCTGTGGGCGTTGTCGAGTCGCTGAACAGCAATAAGGAAGAGACGGCGAGGATGAGCGAGGGATGAGGGGGGCGGGCGAAGGGAAGGAAGAGCAAGGGTAGTAATGAGGGCGCTGCTGTGGACGACGGGCTTGTTGAAGTTTCTGATACTCGCCATGGCCTTGCTCAATATTCTCGCGCTCCTGGGGTCGTCGCTGAAAGTCTGAGAGGTGTTCATCTTCTTGCTGCTGCCGTTGTGACTCTCGCTCCTGCTGCTGCTGAGGTTGCTGCTGTTCCTGTTGGTGCTCCTGGCGACTTGGGTGCTCTTTCGGTGATGACCCTGGCGGTGACCGGTGCGATGGTTGTTGCGACTTCTTCTTTTCTTGCTCCCACGACGGGAGGAATGGCGGTGCCAAAGGCGCTAATTGCGAATGGGGAAAGAAGCCCAGAGGAAGGGTGCGCTCCCAAGAAGTAAAGCCCAGAGAGGGGGACAACTGTGGGCGCAGAAATGAGGAAGAAGGAGGCGGGTGTAGCATCTCTGTATCGCGTGTGCTATGCTTTTCTCCTGCCCATGGTCCTTGCTTTTCCTCCTCACTCCTGCCGATCAGAAACTGCTGGGAGGAGTGATCGGCCGAAGAAAGCGAGGGACATGACCCACAGCCATCTCTCCTGACATTTTCACCGTCAATAGGTGGGATGCGAGAATCACCCTCACATTTGTTTTCTTGAAGAGGAAAGAGGGGAAAGCGTGTCGTCTGCTGTATTGGGTAACTTTTTTCATTCTCTGCATTTGCTTCGCACCAAGCTGGTGAAATTCTGATCATATGGTAATGAATATTTGAGGAAAAAATTCGACCGAGGGCTCTGTGGCTATGGAGGAAGAAATAGGGGATGAGGACGAGCAAGAGGAGGAGGAGGAGGGAGTAGTAGAGAGGAGGGAGTCGGCGGACTCGCCTTGCGAGGTCAAAGATTAATAGACTTTATAGGAAAATTTTGGTAAGTACCATAAGGCAAAGAGGTACAATCATTGTGAATCTATGCAAAAAAGTGAGTTGAAAAAGACAAATGATCACATTAGACGTATGGAACGTACTTTCGAGCCTCCTTCCGCTGTCAGCTTTCTCTCTATCTTTCTCAATTCTTTCTTACTACATCTCGAGAGAAAACCAAATTCCTTTCATTTCAATGTACAAAGAATTTAGCGGAAGACGTGAGTCTTATCGATATTTTTAAGTCATGTACTCAAGACCTGGCTTGGAACGTAGACGGGTCCGGTCATGTTTCCTCTCCCTCATCATTTCTGTCCCCTTGCCGCATACATGCCCATCTAGGGTCCCGGCACAGATGTGTCAGGCTTCATCTAAATCCCTAATACCACAAAAATTGTCGATTACGGGCGGAAACGGGGTAAAAGCAGGGCGTGAGGGAGGGGCGTTGATGGAGAGGGAGGGAGGAGGTTGAACGTTGAAGCAGACGGCGAGGCAGCAGAGGCAGGCTTAGGGGGGGGGGACTAAGGCGTGTATGCAGACGACAGGGAAATGGAAGGGTGCATTCGTGTACTTTCATGCATCATTTGTACCTTTGAGCGAGATATTTTCTCAGGTTGCGTGTGTGTCTTGTGGCAAGGCTTCTGCTTTTTGCGAGATCGAGCTTGGGCCCTCCATCTGTAAGGCAAGCC
Source organism: Nannochloropsis salina CCMP1776 (assembly GCA_004565275.1). Classification (NCBI taxonomy): domain Eukaryota; class Eustigmatophyceae; order Eustigmatales; family Monodopsidaceae; genus Microchloropsis; species Microchloropsis salina. Next base: position 301,709 of record SDOX01000175.1, read on the forward strand.
AATCCCATCACCTGTATCACTTTCGAAATTATATGAACATTTTACAGCTTTAGCAAAACTTACAGCAAAAATGATGCAACAAGCGTTACCATTGGGAGAAGACGAGCAGAGTGACGACTACATTCGAGAGATCCAATCTCGTATGGCTCGTGGAGAACCTCCCCTCTCCGCCGAAGAGTATCTGTTGCGCGTTCGCCTCGAATTCGCATCATTGCCCGAAATTGTGGAGGCCACGCACATCAATGCACGCACATTTGACAGCCGACAGACGGCGTACATGCCTGTACAGCCTGCGTTGCCCCCGACTCCAGCAGGACTAACTCCTTCGCATGAATGGGAGGAGATGATATTGACGGATTTCGAAGACGTAAGGGAGAACCTTCAACGCTTGGAGGAGGAGGAAGGAGTGGGGCGGGAACGAAAAATTAAGGTACCTCCCTTGCGAGAAGAAGGAAGCTGGCGGATCTTTTTCTTTGGGCGGACAGAACGTGGCGCGGACCCAAACGGACGGGGCGTGAAGAGGAAGAAACCGACCCGGAGGAGCGGGGAGGGAGGAGAGGACGAGGAAATAGGGGAGGGAGAGACAAATGGCGAAGGGAAGGAGGGGAACGGGAAACAAGGCAAGGAGGATGAATATCCTGGACGTGGACAACAAGACGAGGAACCCCAGAGCCGGCCGTCCGCGACCGAGCAAGCGGAAGCTAGCCCTCCCTCCCTCCCTCCCTCTCTCCCTCCCTCCCTCCCTCCCCCTCCTCCTTCCCTTCCTCCCGGCTTGTCTTCCCTTCCTCCCTCGCTTGCCGCCCTCGTCTCTCCCCCTCCCCCGGCCCTCCCTCCTCGTCCGCTCCCCGTGAGCGTCACCGTGCCCCCGATGCTATTCGAAGGCCCCACCCCCCCAAAGACCAGCCTGGTGCTCCAGTTCGACCAGGTGGAGGGAGGGAGGGAGGAGGGAAGGGAGGGAGGGAGGGAGGGAGGGAGGGAGGGAACGAATGGACGGACCTTGCTTGTGGGGGGATGGAAGTCTAACGCTAAAGCCTCCTTTTCTGCATTCTCTCCAACTCCCCCCCTTTTCCCCCTAACTATCTTCCCTCTTCTTGCCGCTGCCTTCTTATTCCCTGACCCTCCCTTCTTTCTCCCTCCCTCCTCCCTCCTTTTCATCCCTCCCCTCCCCTCCTCGCTCCCCTTTCCCGCAAGGTATGCACCGTCCGCCTGCTGGGCTACCATGCACATTGGCTAGACAGCACATCTTCATTGAAGTATAGTCAAGGCGCATGGCTCTATGCTTTGCTGGCCAGGTAGGGAGGGAGGGAGGGAGGGAGGGAGGAGGGGAGGAAGGGAAGCAGATGGGGACATACGAGGGCTATTTTGTCTCAAGCGTCTCCTCGCTTCCACTCCCCTCTTTCGAACGCATCCCAAAACTCATCACCTTCCTCTTGTCTTCGATGGCCCTCGCTCAACCCCTCCTTGTAGCCTCCTCCCTCTCCTCCCCCTCCTTCCCCTTCCCCTCCCACCTCCTTCCTCCCTCCTCCCCCTCCTCCTTCCGCCACCTCCCGTGTCTGCCTCTTACCCGCCTCCTTCCCTCTCCCCCCTCCTTCCTCCTCCTTCCCTCCTCCTCAGGCTCTCTCAACCCTTGCATCCTGAGGCGGCCGCCCTAGTCCGACAAATCTATCGGCGCTGTTACTTGCTTCGGGCTGCTATGACCCTGCCGGAGGAGTCGGGGAACGTCGAGGAAGTGGCAGCAGTGGAGGACGAAGAAAAAAGGGAAGGGGAGGGGGAGGGGGAGGGAGGGGAGGGAGGCGGACAAAAGGAGGTGTTGGCGAGGTTGAACACGCTGATTGCCATCACCGGCATTTACTTTGAACAGGCGGAGGGAGGTTTGGAATTGGCGGTGGAACAGGAGGAGAGGGAAGAAGGGGAGATGGGGGAGGGAGAAGAGGAGGGAGAGCGGGGAGGGAATGAAGCGGAAAATGAAGGCCCCGTGCAGCCGGAGGAGGAGGAGGAAGAAGAGGAGGGGGAGATTCGATGAAGGAAAGGTGGAGGGCGACTAAACGCATTTCTCAAGTGAATCAAAGCACAAAGAGTATTTTACACATCATCGCATAAATACATAAGTCTTTGTTTTGGTCGGGCGCCGTGAACCAGTAGCTTTTGCCCAGATATTTTGTGATCGCCTTCTCTCTTCGTTTTGTGCCGGTCAATGGATCGATTCTTGCTCTAGGTACACATATTGGTCCATACTCATCAAATTGTAGTTTTTCCCTCCTATTGTGCGTTTTATACCTTCAATCAATTAGTTGAACCGAAGATTCGCTTTCATAGCTGGTCTTGCTTACTTTTTATGGATCCCAATGTACAAAGAGAGAATTCTAACCTCCCCGCCAACGTGCACAGCATCCACAGCCGTCGACAAAGGTGCCGTTCACAAACAATAATATTTGGTCGTATGAGCAGTACCTATCAGTCCCAGTATGCGCAAACCGACCCCATAGAATTAAGAAGACCTTCTTTGCCTATTTTCCACCTGCATGGCAACGTCTTCGGTAGTTCTTTTGGGGGGCCACATTTTTGTCGCTTTTTTTTTCTTAGCGACAAGCCGATCGTGCCTTTCCCTCTATTTTTTTCTTCTTTGTCATCTATAAACCGGCCGGCTCCCTTGATTAGGGCATCCGATGACCAGACAGGAATTGCCACACATATAGGCTTGTGTCCCGATGGGTTGTATCCTTTAAGCTTGACAGTTTGCAGGAAATGGCGTAGGCAGGAGGGTTCTTCGCAGTGGTTGTAGCCTTTCTTCCCCATGCCGCTAGCCTCCTCCCTCTCTGACTACACTCACCACCTCCTCCTTTCTTTCTTTTGGTCTGGCGCACACCTCGTTGTGGCCCCGTACGTGCTTCCTCGCCTCCAGCAAGGTCATTTAAATTAAGTATCCACGATGGACATTCGCAATTTTTTTAAAAAACCGCCGGGTGCGCAAACATCTCCTTCCCCAGCGAAGAAAGAGGTCTTGCCCCTCGCCTCACCGCCCTCCAAACAAGAAAAGAAAGAAGTCAGGAGCAGCAGCCGCGGTGAGAGCCCTTCCCCTGCCTCCAAAAGAGCGACGGTCCAAAAATCGGGCATCAGTAAGAAGAGGGGGCATCTGGAGGAGGAGGGAGTGGAGGAGGTAGTCGGACGGCCGACACCGAGTAAGAAACAAATTACAGAGGGGCCAGCAGGAAGCACGACTGCGTATAACGGGAGCAAGAAGGGCAAAAAGAAGGGATTGGGCACGCGAAAGGAGGCGGTGGGCACCAAGGGAGGGAAACAGGTAGAAGCCGTGGCGGGGAAGGGGAGGAAAGGGCCGAAGCGAAAGGTGATGGTGGAGGAGGAGGAGGAGGAGGAGGAGGAGGAGGAGGAGGAGGAGGAGGAGGAGGAAGAAGGAGAGGAAGAGGAAGAGTGGATGCAGGAGAGTGAGGAGGAGGAGGAGGAGGAAGAGAGCGAGGAGGAGGAGGACTTTGGGAGCGCGCGGCGGAAAAAGCGACCGGCCCCGAAGGCCCCCGTGTCGGGGAGGAGAGGGAAGCAGGCAGCGCGGCCCCAGCCAAGCCCTAAGCCCGTGCGCCCTAAGCCTAGCACCGACCGTAAGAAGCAGGCAGGGAGCGCGGACTCCGAGGGAGAAGTCGGTGCCCACCCGAAACGAAGCACACGGGCCCACCCTCCTTCCCCTCCCGCACCGGCCGCCCGGTTACCCATGACCGCCGATGCTTTCTTCTCCTCCGCCACCACCAGCAAATATTTCTCGACGGATGTCTCTGCGACGTCCCTCAAGACGGAAGGTCAGCATTCTTTGGAAGAGGAAGAGCCTGCGGGGAGCCGCGCGTTCCCAGAAGAGGGGAACGAGGGCGGGAAGAAGGGAGGGAAGGAGGTGGTGGAGGTTGAGGGAGGGGGGGAGGAGGAGAGGGAGGAGGTTCCTGTGGTGACGGTTGACGAGGAGAAAGGAGGGAAAGAAGCGGGGAGAAGGGAGAAAAGAGCACCGGGCTCGGTCCGCAAGCCCGTCTGTCCTGCCTTGGTCAAGCATGAGGGGAACGGAGGAAGCCCTCCCCTCCCTCCCTCCCTCCCTCCCTCCCTCCCTCCCAAGAAAAAGCCGCTCCCGGCTTTTACACCCTCCCCATGCACAAAAGGACGGAAGAAGAAGGTGGTCCGGCAGGCATCGAAGGAGGAAGGGGCGGAGGAAGGGGCGGAGAAAGGGAAGCAGGGAGCGACGCCTGGTCCCCCCCTTCCCTCCGCCCCTTCCTCCGCCCCTTCCTCCCCCCCACCCTCCACGGGAACGGCCAGGTCCCCGGCCGGGAGCAGTGAGAAGAAAGGAGATTCAGGCGGGCAAGGGAGACGCTGGAGGGCCCAGTCCGAGCGGGCAGGTCCTCTGAAACCGGGCTCACGGGCCCTCCCTCTAGGACGGGAGCAATGCCTACAGGGTCTGACTTTCGTGATCACGGGGGTGACAGAGGCCTTTGGGAGGGAGGAGGTGGAGGACTTGATCAAGCAGTATGGTGAGGAGGGAGGGGGGGAGGGAGGGGCAGTGGGGAGGGAGGATGCATTCATCACCAGGTCCATTTTCC
>SDOX01000177.1:11715-22474 GCA_004565275.1 Nannochloropsis salina CCMP1776
GGAGAAAAAAGGGCACGGCCCAAAGAATGAGCCTCGAGCCCTCGTAGAGCAAATTTCTTCTCCTTTCCTCCTTTCCTTTCCCTGCCTTTTGTCTTGTCTTCCTGACACGCCCACAACCCTTCTTGCTTTCCTTTCCTCATCTGTCCCTCCTTCCCTCCCACCCTCCCTCCCCACCTGCGTCAGAGATTGAAAGCCTTCCGGCAGAAGATCGAGGACCATGGAGTGCGCGTGACGGTCCTATGACGAAGGGAAGGAGGGAGGGAAAGGAACAATGGAGGATATGGGGAGGATGAGGGAGGGAAGGAGGTCCCCCGTGAGGGTCTATGGAGGGAGCCACGCCTGGGCCCGCCCGCTGCCTCCCTCCATGTCCTCTGCTGGCGCTCTGCGACTCATCCACTACCTCTTCACTCCTCTCTCTCCTCCCCACTGCACATCTTTCACAACATCCTTCCCCCCCTCCCCCCCTCCCCCCCCTCCCTCCCTCCCTCTCTCCCTTCCTCTCTGCTCCCCCTTTCGCACCATCAAGTCAAGGTACTGGCCCGCAAAGCGCAGCTCCTGAGGAGAGAGGCGTTGACGCATGTCTGCAGGGGAGGAGGAAGGGGACAGGGGGGAGGAAAGGCAGGGAGGGAAAAGGTAAGGAGAAGGCAACGACGAGAGCCGTTACGGGCCTCAACGACCCCGCCTTCCTTCCTCACGGACACAACTGCTCTCCCATCCCTCCCTCCCTCCCTCCCTCCCTCCCTTCCTCCTGGCCGCACCAGGATCAAGGGCCACGTGCAGGATGTACTTCTCAAGCTTCCGTAGGCGAGCCCGCAGGTAGCGGGAGAGGAGGTACTTGACGCTGGAGGAAGGAAGAGGAAGAGAGAACGCGGAGAGGGTTGTGGGGAGGAGTGAGAAGGGGGTAGAGGAGAGGGGATGGCCAGGGCGGGGGAGGGAATGGGTACCGGTCGATCTCCATCTGGTAAAGAAGCGCTGAGGAGGCCTCAGCCACGGAGGTCTTGGACACGTCCACAAAGCCCTGCATGGCGAGGAGAAGGCGGAAAGGGTGTGAGGGAGGAGGAGGGGGTAGCTCGTGGCCAATTGAGAAGGGGCAGGCCCGAACTTGAGCAGGGGCGCGGGGGTGTTTCTCGTCCCAGGAAGCCTCCGTCCACAAACCTGCTGCTCTTCCACGACGGCGTACAAGTCTTCCACCGTCTGGGTCTGGAAAGGCAAAAGCTCCGGCGCCGCCTCTTCCTGGAGCCACCACCGAGTCAGTCTGGCCACGTCGTCGTTCAATTCTGACTCGTCATTCTCCTCCAAGCCTGGTGCCTAAGGGAGGAAGAAAGATGAGAAACACGGGAAGGGAGGTGTGAGGAAGTGTGAGGAAGACGGGCGCCACTTTCCGCGGCTTGAACGACAAAGAGTCTGCCTTTAGGAGAGAAAGTTTCCATCGTATGGACATTTAATGAGTTTAATGGTCAAAAGTTCATGAAGAAGAATTGAGAGGCACGGGAGCGACAAGGGTACCCAGCGGCAGGAGTGAAACAGGAAAGAAGTGAAAAAGAAGAAAAAAGCAGGCCAACCAGGCACAAAACACACCTGACTTCCAAGCTCCTCTAAGAGGAAGTCTGGAACTTCTGGAGTACCGCTCATTTATCTGTCTGTCAGTGCAAGGAGATGATTAGAGAACACTGTGAGAAGAGCGATAGGGCTTCGCGTTCTTTGCTCCGAATAGAAGGCAAAGCTTGCATCCAGTTCACTATGTCTCGCCTTTATGCCTGCTTTGCGAACCATTCCTAGTCACTGTACTGTGTGCTGGTTGTCGTAGTTTTATCTTCTTTTGTGTGTTCAGACTCCGCCATGACGCGCGGCGTGAGGCCTCGCCAAGGAATTCCCGCCCACGGCGCTCCTTTTGCTTATGTGCCAGGGTTTTGAGCCTTGTACGTCCAGTGCCACCGCGCACGAATGGCATGCGACGTCGAAACGATGAGGTTATAGGGATGTTTAAGACTTCCCTTTTCCCTTTTTTATTTGTTTTGTTCACTGGGGTCTTAGTTTGGGTTCAGTGTTTCGAAAGGTTTTGACATAGGGGAGGTTAGGGTGCTTTGTCCTCCCTATTAAACTAAAAAGAATTCCATGGAATGGAAAGCAAAGCAAAAACGGAAGCTTGGAAAACTTTCCTGCAGGCGTTAGCGTCTCTGCTTCAAGAAGAGGAAGAACTTTAAACTGTTTCCTCGGTCATTTCTCATTATTTTAAAATAATCAGAGCCATCTTTTGGCCCTAAAAATGTACAAAATGAGGCCAATAGCAGAGCTTGTCATCACCCAGAAGACGGGAAATCCCCACGGTTCGTTAAGAAGGGGGAAGTACTCGAACTGAGGGAGGAAAGGGAAAATAGAGAAGAGAGAAATGACGCGCACAATTTCGTGTCGGTTGAGGTTTTCTCATGTGCTGAAGAGAAGATAGGAAGGGAAGGGACGGGGTGGATGATGGGTACGTACATTCATGCCGAATACGCCCGTGAGGAACTGGGCAGGGAGCATGAGAGTAGTCACCTGTGTCCATTACGCAGTAGGGGGTTCAGATGAGGTCTAAGACAGCATCCGGGAGGGGGGGGGGAATCTCTACATATGCCAATGTTGCTGCGCAAGACGCCACGAGAGGAAGGGAGGCAGAAGCAGGGGGAAGAGGAAAAGAGGGAATGGAGAGCTGAGACACACCATCGTAAGAAGGTAGATGACTTGATTCATACGATATTGCTGCTCGTTCAAATATTCGTCGTTCAGACTCTTGGCCCATCCAATCATGGAGTGGGTCTGTTCCTTGAGGGCTGGGAGGGAAAAACGGAGGGAGGGATATGGAGGGAGGAGAAGGAAATAGGTAAATCAAATGAGGGTGCAAGCATGGTATCGGTTGCGGGAGGGACAAGTGGGGTTGAGTGAGAATGAGGAGGAAGGCGAACACCTACGTGCCGCGTCCCAGGGCTAAATGGGGGGCTGGAAGAAGGGATTGAGGGAGGGAAGGAAGAAAGGGAGGGAGGAAAAGAGGGGTACCAGCCACGTGATCGACCAAATCGCCCAGGTGCTTCTCGAGGTCGTAGTCCGGTCGGTGGAAGAGGAGCTCGGCGGGGAGGCGGGCCACGACGGTGCCGAGGGAGGAGAGCCAGAGGAGGAGGAGGTTGATCTGATGGGGGGGAAAGCGGGAGGGAGGGTGAGAGGGAGAGCGAGGGTGTGTGTGGGGTCCTTGGACTGGAATTGTTCCTAGAGAGGAGCGCAGGCAGGGAGGAAGGGAGGGGGGTAGGGAGGGGAGGGGGGTACCTCGCGAATCAGGTGCTGGATCAGGTGGATAGTCTTGAGAGAGATGCGCTTGTTGCCTCTGGTCACGTCGGCATGCAGGCTCTTGAGTTTCCTTCTAATCTGCGGGGTGGGCGAGCGAGGGGGGGAGTGATAGACAGCGGGCGGGAGGGAGGAAGGGAGGGAGGGAGGGTGTAAGACATAGATGGGAGAAAGCCTGAATCGACGGACATCGGATAGAGAAGTGGATCGAACACAGTAGCTACAGGCCAGCCAGGAAAACAGAAGGTGAGGAGGGAGGGAGGGAGGGAGGGACGGAGGGAGGAAGAGAAGGCGACAAAGTGCTGACCAGACGGAGGATGGGAAAGAGCTCGTCGACGATCGCGTCCACTAGGGCGTATGTGAGGAAGCCAGGGCCGTTGAGGCGCAGCTTGGAACCGGCGTACCTGTGGACAGAGGGAAAGAGGGAAGGAGGGAGGGAGGGAAGATGTGTCTAGTCAGCCCTTTTTGGCGTCCGCGATTGTCTTCTAGCATCTCTTCGCTTTCCCACCATTCGAGTGAACACGATCTCATTCCTCCCTCCCTCCCTCCCTCCCTCCCCTCCCTCTCTTCCCCTCCCTCTCTTCCCCTCCCTCTCTTCCCCTCCCTCTCTTCCCCTCCCTCCCTTCCTCCTTCCCCCCCTCAACCCCATCCCTACATGATGCGGGAGAGCAATTTCTTCGTGATGCCGTTCTCCGTAGGCTGGAGGGTGATGACGGTTTTGTACTTGTCAAGGAGGAAGATGGTCATCTAGGAGGGAGGAAGAAACAGAAGCAGGAAAAGGACAGATGAGGGACGGACAGGAGGAAGGAGGGAGGGAGGAAGGGAGGGAGAGGGGCCAACCTGCTCCTTCTCGATCTTGGGGAGGCCGTCCACCTCCAGGTGGACGCAGCGGCCAAGGGAGATCTGAAGGGCAAAGCCACTTCTGTCCGCCTTCATGCGCTGCTTGTTCGAGTTGAGGACCTCGTCCACCTGCACAGGGTGGAGGCGGTAGCTGCGGGAGAGGGAGAAAGGGAGGGAGGAAGGGGGAGGAGGGGGGAGGGAGGGGTCGATTCTTGTACGGACGTGCCTGAATATCTTTTTTAAAAGATCCTTCCGACCTCCGCCGGCTCCAGTACCTCTCCGATTATTGGCCCGCCTTGTCACGCCTGATTCCCTCCCTCCCTCCCCACAGCCACTCCCAATGAAGAGCACTCCTCCGCTGACCCCTCTCTTCCCACCCTCCTCGCCTCTAGCCCCTTGATATACCATAAAGAGATGCCTCGGACGACCGCTTGGACCCTCTACAATCGTCATGCACACGTTTTCCTCCACTACTCCCTCCCTCCCTCCCTCCCTCCCTCCCTCCCTCCCTCCCTCCCTCCCTCCCCACCGGTTGGCCAGGCGCATGACCACGGAGGGCTCGATGCCCGTGACGGCGATCCACCGGACGTGCCCGTCCCTCACGTCCTCGATCGGCTCCTCGAAGAACTCGTCCAGAGAGAACTCCACCTGCGCGGAGGCGGGGAGGGAGGGAGGGAGGGAGGGAGGGAGGTAAGTTTACTGTAAACCGCTTGACCCTGTCATTTCCTATAGCGCATGAGGGAGTGGAAAGGGGAGAGCTAAAAGGCGATGGATACACACGAAGGGAAAAGAGCACGGCAGGTAGGGAGGGAGGGAGGGAGGGAGGGAGGGAGGGAGGGAGGGAGGGAGGGAGGCCCACTTGATTCTTGTCCACATCCTGGGGGTGGCGGCCCTTGGCATAGATGCGGCGACAGAGCGCGTAGTCAGGGCCGTAGTCGTAGACAGTGAACTCCTGGAGGCGGCCGGGGCCTTTGCGGGCGAGGGCCTGGGGGAGGGAGGGATAGAGGGCGGGGGAGAGGGAGGGATAGAGGGCGGGGGGGGGAGGGCGGGGAAAGGGAGGGGGAAGAGGAGAGGTGGGTGGTGTGAGAGAAAGAGGGATAGGGAGGGAGGGCGGGAGGAGTTACCTTGGTGGCGATGTGTTGAAACATGCTGATGAACTCATCTTGCGAGACGCCTTGGGATCCTGGGAAATGAGGTGAAGGGAAGGGGAGGGTCGCGTGGGCGGGAGGAAAGGAGGGGACATCAAGGCAGAGGGGGGGGCAGTGGGTGTGAGAGTGAGGGTTTGACAGGATGGGGGATGAGGAGGGAGGGGTTGCAGGCTGGAGTAAGGCGGGAGGGAAGAGGGGGAGTGAGGAGGAGGTCGCGGACGAGGAGGGGGGGAAGAAGAAGTTCGGGGAATGAGGTGGGACGGAAGGCGCTGGACAAGCAGGCCTTTGCATTTCCCCCTGCCCTCCCTCCATTCCTCCCTCCCCACCGTCTTCGTCCATTCGCTCGAAGAGCTCATCCAGCTTCTCCCGGGGGAGGCTCTGAGGGAGGCAAAAGGAAGAGGAGGAGGAGGGAGGTGGATAGAAGAGAGGAAGAGGAGGGATATGAAGGTGAAAATCGACAAGGAAAATGAGGGAAGGGGCTGAAAAAGAGGCCAGATCGGAAAAACGGGAGGCACCCACTCGGTCATGAGCGCCCTCCCTCCCTCCCTCCATCCATCCTTCCATCCCTCCCTCCCTCGCCCATTTCCTCCCTCCCTACCTGCAGTCCCGGCATAGAGAGGAGAGATTCATAGAGCTCGTCGTGGGTGAGCACGCCGTTGCCGTCCTGGGAGGAAGAAAACGAGGGAGGGGTGCAGGGAGGGAAGGAGGGAGGGTTGTTGGCGCAAGAGGGTGAGGAAACCGTCTCAGGGAGCGGGAGGGCAATGAGGAATTTATTTTTTTTTCTGGGAAAGCTGCTCAAAAGAGTGGCAAGGAAGAAGGCGGGCGCAGGAGATGGGGATGAAAGGGAGTGAAGGCAGAAAAAGAGGAAAGAGGGGGGGAAATGTAGGAGGTGGAAGGTAAGAGGGAAGGAAAGAAGAGGAGCGGGGGGGGAAGGGGGCGAGCAAGGAGAGGAAGGGGGAAGGAGGGGGGCACACCTTGTCCATCATGGCGAAAAGCTTGAGGAGGTGGGTGGCGGAGACGTCGAAGTCAGGATTCAGGTTGAAGTTGAGCTCTTCGTGGATGGACGTGGAAGGCAAGAGGGTCCTGGAGGGAGGGAGGGAGGGAGGGAGGGAGGGGGGGGCAGGGGAGAAAAGTTCACCGGTCGAAATGGAGAGAAATTCGGAAAAGGGAGGGAAGGAGTGATGGAGGGAGGGAGGAAGGAGGGGAGGAAGGAAAGGAGGGAGGGAGGGAGGGAGGCGAGGGGCAGTACCGTGGAGTTAGGCAAGAAGCGGTCGAGGGTCCCGCTGGATGGACCGGTGCTCTCGGAGGCGGTGCGATCAATGGAGGAGAAAGGGGGGGGCGAGGGCCGGGGGGGGGGGGGAGGGAAGGAGGCGAGGGAAGGGAGTGGGAGAGGGGCGTCGTCGTTCGTCGGCCCCGGGTGAAAGACGTGCGGCGTTGAGTGGGAAGGGAAGGACGCGTACGAAGGGGGGACATGGGGGGAGGAGAAGCCGTGAGGTGAGAGGACAGGCGGGCGTACAAGGATGCTTGTTGAAAATTTGGCTGTAAAAAAGCTTGAATCTTGGGTGAAGCAGTACTTTATCGTGCGATCTCCCTCGCTCCCTTCCTCTGTCCTTTCCCTTCTTCCTCCCTCCCTCCCTCCCTCCCTCCCTCCCTCCCTCGCTCCCCCCCTACCGTCGATGCCAGAGCCCTTTGACCTGTCACTCTCTCAACGAGGTTGTCCCGCACAGCACGCGCCACCTGGCCCCTCCGACCCACTCCCGCCCCTTTCTTCCCTCTCTCCCTCCGCCATCGCTCTTGTCGCCACCTCCCTGCCGGAGGGTGGGGGGTGGCCGAGGAGGAAGGGGGGGAGGGCGGGAGGGAGGAGGAGGCCCTTAAGGGGGGCCCGGGGCAGGCGGTGAGGCTCCCGCCCCGGTCAGGGTACTGATGAATCGGGCCTTGTCATGGGGAAAGGGTGATGTGGGGAGGGCGGGTAGAGCGTGGAGTAACGGTTCCGATGCACGGAGTAACGGTGGAGGGAGAGCACGCCGTTTCTAACCTATCCTCGCGCCTCGTTTCCCTTTCCCTCTCCCTTCGCGTCCTCTTACCTTCCTTGTCGCTCTCACTCACAGCCCGCTCTCTGCGCATGCTCCGGCGAAACTCCCCCTCCTCCCTCGTTTCCTCTCTTGTCCCCTCCCTCCCTTCCTCTCCCCCTCCCTCCTCCTCCGCCAAAACCTTCGCGAGGGGCACGGCTTTCCCAAACGAGGTCGCCGCCTTCATCTCCTCCTGCCCCTCCTCCACCCCGTTCTCTGCCCCGCCCTGGGTTTTGTCCAAGGACCATCTCCGCGTTTTCCCCCGTCGCATTTTCAGGGGCATCCATCCATCCACGCCCGAGTCGTGCGAAGGGCCACGGGAGGGAGAGGGAACAGGGAAGAGGGAGGGCAGGTCTGCAGAGGCGACCACGCGGGGGGGGGACCGAGAAGAGGAAGCGTAGGTGTGAGATTGGGTCGACAGGAGGGGGTTGAGCTGCTGCGTGTCGTCCTCCACGATTCTCCGGCTGTCTTCCCGATCCTCCTCCAGCGCGTCGAAAGCCTGAAGCTCCCTATCATGGACACCTTCGGGCTCGCATTTTGGGCTGCGACCATCGTCGTCGCAAGTAGCAGCAAGCGTGGGCATGTATCTGCGTGGTATAGTGTAGTATGTGGAGCAATAAAGTCGGGAAATGAGGCGATGCGTCACAGGACGGAAGTGGGGAGGTTAGGAGGCAGGTCAGTAGGCATAAAAAAGAGACCCGAAGGAACGGAGGAAGGACACATGGAGAAAAGGAGCGTCTTGGCTATATTACAATACATAAGCCTGAAAAATGTTCATACTTCGCACTCCATGCGATTCATTCATCATCACGCTTTTTCCGAGCAGAACGGCTGATTCAATTTTGAAGATAGCACGAAGTTGCACATGTACTGTCGAGATCGTAACGGGACCAGATTTCAAACAGGCGCCCGAAAAATAATGCTGACGAAGAGAATCACGGGTGGACCATAGATGGTTGCCTGCGAGACAAGGAAGTGGCAGTACATGTGCCGCCGAACAAGTGATTCAAACTCGGAATCCTCTTGTGAACAGAGCGCTCTGAGGTTCCATTCGGAACCTAAACACCGTGTCGTACAAATTCTTAAAAGCTGATCTCCCAGACCCAGAGGGAATCGTCCAGCACAATGCGTAAGTAAACGTGCAAACAAAGGAAAGAAATGGCGTTAAGAAAGAGGACTTGCAAGTGGAGGAGGTGCACTTGAAGGAAAAAAATGCCATGAATGGTGGGGTGGTGGTGCTCCGTACTCCTAATATTCCAGCTTTGACGTGTTTTATCGATCCATTGTAGGGTGAAGGTCCCTTGTTTCTTCCCGTGTAACAACGTAACATCAATTCCGCTCTCCGATAACACGTCTTTTAAGTGAGACTGCTCGTGAGCAGTCTCGAAGGCTCGAAACGGGCTTTTTTTCACTTTTGCGATACAACCCCGTCGAGCGCCACGTACTAATAATGATCAGGATGACGCACCGTCGTCCCAAAAGGACTTTTTAGCCCAGGAAATCAACAAACCGAGACTTTCTGAAACCGCAATGCTGCAGTCGTGGACGCTGTCTTTGTATACAGCTCAATTTGTGTACGCCCCCGGTAGCCCATTCCCTGGCGTATCCGGTCATGCCGTCAGGTGAGATATCTCTCAGCGACATGCGCCCCCTCCAGCACACCCAATCCTGCAGATCCCAGCTTCTAGCGAGAGGACGGGTCAGCCAGCACGACGCGTGCCTTTGCGTGTGGAAGAGGGCGGGAGGGGCACGGCGGCACCTCGTGGCGATGATGGTTGGAGGATATTGGAACGGAGGTAGAGGTGAATGAAGAAGGAAGGCGTGTGGCTATGAATGAATGCTGCTGGGATCGAGTTATTCCCACGCGTGCTATCACCTCCCCTGCCACATGAGCAGCAACAGCAGCGATGCGAAGGAGACGAGAAGTTCTCAGATCGGGACGCTACGCAACTGAATAGAATGGTGGACATGTGCATGTGCTTTCACCACAATGACCACTGTCCGCTCTATTTTTGCATTCATGCTGGTGTCGAAGCCCGTGGTTGGAATTATTGCAGCACGCTGGCTGCTGGCTTGCTTCAATCGCACATGTAGCATGTCCCACGTGCGGCCGCTTCATCATCAAGTGCTCTTTCGACTATTTGTAGCGCCTGTGTGCTGTGCTGTGCTGTGCTGAGCTGAATCTTAGTAACTACTCTCTCTTTTCTCTTCCTCTAACACGAAATCAACCCCTTTTCGGTCAGACAGGCGCCCGACACGACCACGATCGCAGGACATCTGGCGGATGCAAGAAGGGGCTGGAACGACATGTGCTAAGCCCTAAAAGAGCTTTTTTCATACAGTTTCCATTGAGACAATAAATCACCCATCTTTGCCTCGGATCCTTGAGCTCCATGCCGCTCCTCTTCCCGCCTGAAAGGCCCAGGCCCCCGTCCTCGCCTTCGCCCTCCTTCCCATCCCACGTCCTCAGGAGAAACCGCCAGCGCCTAAGAGACCGCACAGGAAGGGCCAGCACCTTCATGCTCCTCCTCTCCCTTCTCTCCGCACCCTGCATCGCCGCCTTTAGCCCCCGAGTCACCTCTTTTCCTCCCCCTGCCTCCTCCTCCTCTGCCCTTTCCCCTCGGCGCCTGACGCCTCCACCGTCCGCCCGCCGATTTCCCTCCTTCCTTCCCCCCGCCCTTCCCTCCCTCTTTCCCCTCTTCTCCGCCCTGCCGGACACTGCAGCTGCAAACCGCGCTCCTATCAAACAACAACAACGACGAGCGGCGGCGGCGGCGGCGGGAGAGGAGGCCGCGAGGGCAGTGGCCAAGACTGCGGAAGACCCCTGGGACGGTAGGCGGCACTCTCATCTTCCCTCCCCCTGTCTCTCTCTCGCCTCCTATCTCTCTGGCCTCTCCGCTGCCGCCTTTCTCGGTCTGCCGGTGCCTGTCTTGCCGCGGCAGCCCCTGCCGCTTGTCCCTCGGCAATTGCCTCGCCCTCACCCTCCCTCCCTCCCTCCCTCCCTTTCTCCTTCCCTTCAGGCCACAAAAACGGCTTCGACTGGCAGCTGGAACGTGCCCGTCGGACTCTGGAGGGGGGGCCGGCCCACAGCCCTTTCCGCATGGACTACTGGCGTCCGGCGCCGTCGGAGGAGGGCGGGAGGGCGGGCGGGCTCCGGGGGGGAGCGGCGTCGGCTGGTTTGACTCCTGCAAGATCTTCCTCAGCAATGCCTACCAGCTCGTGACGGGGAGCAAGGGCCTGGACGGGGCGCCCGTCGCGGATGTGGGAAAGTATAACGTGCGTGCTTCCCCGCCCTCGCTCCCTCCCTCCCTCCCTCCCTCCCTCCCTCCCGGCCTCCTTTTTCGAGATTCCTCCCTCCCTCCTTTCCAGTACCCCTTTTGAGAAACC
>SDOX01000177.1:24281-40909 GCA_004565275.1 Nannochloropsis salina CCMP1776
GGAGGGAGGGAGGGAGGAAGGGAGGGAGGGATAAGATTTCGTGAGGTCAGGCTTCCGTCTGATGCAGGGAAGCCTTCAATGGCCGCTCTCCCTTTCACGCCGTGCTCTCTTGTCCAACCGCGACACCTCCCTTCCTCCCTCCCTCCCTCCCCCCCTCCCTCTTTCCTTGCGTCTCATACTTCCTGCAGAGGAGGACTCCCTCCCCGAGGGCGGCTCGGGCTTGGAGGGGGGCGTGCGGCTCCTGAAGGGCACCGACGTCTTCATCAGCACCTGGAGCCTGCACCGGTCCGTCCCCTTCCTCCTCCCTTCGTCCTCCCTCTCCCCTTGCGCCTCCCCTCACTTCCTGACCCTCTTTCTCCCTCCCGTCCTCCCTGCCTCTCTCCCTCTCCCCTCTCCCTCCAGGAGCGAGACGCTCTGGGAGGCTCCCGACGAGTACAGACCCGACCGGTGGCTCCGACCGACGCAGAACCCGGGCGTCAAGGTGCGAGGGAGGGCGGGAGGGAGGGCGGGAGGGAGGGCGGGAGGGAGGGTGGGAGGGAGAAAAGGGATCACACTGCGCCATTTCTAGAATCCGTCGTGCCGAATCGCTTCCTTTCCCCCCTTCCTCCCTCTTCCTTCCCCTTCCTTTCAGGGCTGGGGCGGCTACGAACCCTCGCACATGTCAGGCCTGTACCCGAACGAGGTGGCCACGGACTTCTCCTTCCTTCCCTTTGGGGGGGGCGCGCGCAAATGCATCGGCGACCAGTTCGCTATTATGGAGACAGCCGTTATCATGGTCCGTCCTCCCTCCCTCCCTCCCTCCCTCCCTCCCTTTCAGCACCCTTTTTTGTCGCCCGTCTGCGATTTTGCTCCCCCTCTTTTTCTATAGCGTCTCTTTCTTTTCCCGGATTTTGCCTTAATCTCACTCCTCCCTCCCTCCCTCCCTGCTGTCTCCTTCCCGCCCTACCACCAGGCCATGCTTCTGCGACGCTTCGATTTCACCCTCCACGGGACCGTGGAGGAGGTCGGCATGCGGACTGGCGCCACCATACATACAGAAGGTTGGGGGGGGGAGGGAAGGGGAGAGGGAAGGGGGGAGGGAGGGAAGGAGGGAGTGATTACAGCTGGTCTAAAGTTGCGGCTTGTCGAAAAGATATGATGATTGAGATTGGATATTTGAGATAGAGAGTGGGAGAGGACAGCAGCGGTCGACGGGGAAGAGCTGTGTAGACGCTCCTTGCATACCCGGAGGTGTCCATCGGTCTCGGCGACCCCCCTTTAGCGGAAGAAGTGCTTTCCGCCACACCCTCACGCGCACCATCTTATCCTTCTTCCGTCCCTCCCTCCCTCCCTCTCTCCCTCTCTCCCTCTCTCCCTCTCTCCCAGGCGGCCTTCGCATGACGGTCTCGAGGCGGCAACCCGATCGCCACTCCCAGGAGTCTACCTCCCTCCACCCCGCCCTTGCCACCCGACTCTCCCCAGGAAGCGCGACGGCCGCATCCACGGTGGGGCTAGGGCTGGAGGCAGGGGAGAAAGTGTTGAGGAAGCAGTCGGAGGGGGGGTGTCCGGTAGCCCATTGAGGAGTGGGGATGTGGGGGAAGGAGACAAGGAGATTGTTGGGAGCGGAGAGGCCATGTGGGAGGCAACTGCTTGGCTAGAGAAGGATGTCTGTCATTGACTGTACAGTACACATAAGATAAGGAAAGATTAGAGCGGGCAGAAACGGAGGCTAGGAGGGCAAACTGGAGACAAGAAGACGACGAAAATTGACAAACTGATGTGCTTAGATTTTGATAGGGAATGGCAGCGACCGAGGCAGGAAAGGGAGGGCAGGAGGTAGAAAGCGGGGGGGGTTAGGATGGAGGACTGTCTTCTGTCGCCTTGGGTAGAGCGCGCGTCGGGGCCGTTGCGCCTCCTCAGGGCACGTGAAGGATGACGCAATGAGGACCAGCCAGGTGGTGGAAGGCAAGCCCGGAGGGCGCAGAGGATCGGAGAGGGGAGCCTCCGCCTTTGTGTGCCCGTGCTTGATTCTGGGGGGCGAGGGTGGCGTGTCCGGCGGGTGAGCGGGGATGGAAGATTCGGGGCGCGAAAGCCCTGGCAGTTGTAGAGAGAGGGCGGAGGATCAGCCCGGAGCTTTGGCAGCATAGCAATCCCGGGGGAGGGGCAGGGAGAGGACGGAGGAGGAGCCCGGTGATTGATTAATGAGATAAGGAGTTTTGTTGTTCATGTTCGTGTCGGAGGGTGTCACTTGCGGGACCTTCCCCTCCGCAGTGGAGGGGCAGGCCAAGTGCGACGAGGTGGAATGGGGAGATGGTGATCCGGGGGGGCGCAGGGACGAAGCGCCAGTGAGGGAGAAAGGGCGCGAGAATGCGTGCGGAAGTATTGATGCTTAGCTTTGCTTTGTCCGAGTATTTTACATGCAATAAAGGAAAAAAGAAGGTTCAGACAAAGTGAATTGAAGGCGATGATTGAAGGAGCGTTGTCTGAAAAGTCGGTGATTTCCTTTCCTGCCATCATTCCGCGCTCCCTCCCTCCATCGTACGTCGCGTCCATATATGAATGCTAACGGGCGTCCCTCCCTCTCTTAACTTCATGCCCTCTCTTTCTTCAGCACTCCTTGTCCGAGCCGGCTTCCCCCGTCTCCTCCGCCTCCTTGATCATCGACAAGAAATCCGCGTCCACTTCCCGCAAAAGCTCCGCCATTTTTTCCTCTCGCTCTTCGTCTCTCGCTCCCCCCTGGCCCATAGTCTTCCCTCCCTCCCGCCCTCCCTCCTCCCCGCCTGCCGCCCTCCTACTTTCCCTTTCTCGCGCCTCCATGTTCTTCTCCACCCTCATCTCCCGCTCGAGGAGGGCCCCCATGGCGGCTTTCTCGCCCGCTTGGCACTCGCTCAACCCCCTACACAACTCCAAAAGCGCCACCGTGCCCCCCTCATCCCCTACGGCCATCAGCCTTCCCCCTCCTGCCTCATTTCCTCCTGTCCAAGGCATTGACGCCGCCCTTAGCACCGAGGAAGTGGCGGATGGCGGGAGAGAGGAGGTGGAGCCGCCCTGGCTTGCGAGCGCGGTGATGGGTGTATCACCGACCTTATGGGAAAAGACCTTCTCCCCCTGCTTCTCGAGCAGGTCCCAGCCCTCCAGTTTGCCATCCTGCCGCGCCAAGAAGAATAAGGAGGGGCGCGTGGGCGACCAGCAGCCTGCCGTGATGGGGGAGGGGAGGAAAGGAGTGCTGAAGAGGGGGGAACGGACGTCGTCGGCCCAGAAGGAGGCGCGCCAGTCGCCGACGGACGCGTAGAACTTGGGGTGGGTGGGGTTTCGATGGAGAGAGAGGATGGGCCCGTAGTGCTTGTGGAGGGGAGAAGGATCGGAGGCGAGGAGCCCACTGCTGCTGCTGCTGGCAGCGGAGGGAGAGGTGGGGAGAGCCTGGGAGCAAAGGAGGGTGGACGATACCAGCGACGGGGATGGGGGCGGCTGCTGCTGGTGCCGGCGGTTTCGCAGGTTGAGGGAAAGGACCAGCCCCTGCTCCGTTCCTATCAAGTATTTGGTCGGGCCCGCCTCAAGGGAGTAGTCGAGAGCGGTGGCGCCCAGGAGGGAGGAAGGAAATGAGGGGCCGAGAGGGAGGAGGAGTGGGAGGGCATCTGTGGGCTGGATTAGGCGGCGCGTATCCCACCAAGGCATTTGACCATCGGTCGAGATCGAGACGCACTGATGGGCCGGTCTTGCTGCTGATCCAGAACACATCCCGGACGGGGTCATGGTGGGAGTGCTCAAGAACGGACGCCTCGCCCACCACTCCCTGCCCCGCCCCGCTTCCTCCAGCCCCGCCTGAGCCTTGCCTGCGCAGGTCAAACACGCAAACCAGGCCGTTCTGACAGCCCCCGTGGAGGGTGTCCGGTACCTTGGGGTTGAAGCGGAGGGAGGTGAGCGGGGAAAGGGGCGAGAGCTCCACGTCGGGCCTATTGGGGCCGTTGATGTCCCAGACGAAGGAAGACCTCGGGGAGGCGCTAGAGCAATAGACACGGAAAGGAGACGATGGGAGGGTCAGAACTTCTACACAGAGTCGAAAGTGGTAGTAGAGATAACGCGTGTCCGAGATGATCACGCACACTATCGTGGGGCTCTTCTTTTCCACTTCCGCCTGTCTCCTCACCTGCTCCACCGCGGGTCCTGAAAGCCGAGGCCACAGTATGCGACCGCGAGCTTGCCCTATCCGTCAGGATGCCAATTGAGTGAAGCAATTAGCCGTTTCAAAGAAGATGGATCGCGGAAGACGGCCAGCCATTTGGCTGTGAAAGACTCGGAGGCATGCTCCTGGTAATATCGGGAGGGATTGCCGTG
Organism: Nannochloropsis salina CCMP1776; assembly: GCA_004565275.1. Classification (NCBI taxonomy): domain Eukaryota; class Eustigmatophyceae; order Eustigmatales; family Monodopsidaceae; genus Microchloropsis; species Microchloropsis salina. The sequence continues at coordinate 28,596 of SDOX01000177.1, forward strand.
CAGATAGGCTCCACCCACAGTGGTGTTAGCGCTACCCCCGCCTTTCAGAAATACTCCCGACGGTCCCAAAGTTTCTCCGCCACCTACTGAAGAGGATCTTTGATCAACATAGTCGACTCCGACTCCCTCCCGGTCTCGCTCAGACTCTTTTTCCCTGCATTCCCCCACGAAGTATTCCTGATAAATATCTATCGTGGCATTCTGTTTCATGCATCTCGCCACCACTGGACCCAGCAATTTCAATGCTACCTCACATTCATCATCTTTTTCCGCTTTCTTTCGGAAGCGCGCCACGTCGGCTTGCTCGGTGTGATCAACGTCTTTTGGCCAACCGCCCTCTACGTGCCTCATGCATGCATTTTTCAAAACACATGTCTCCGTATTGACAACATGAGCTGCTATCTCCCGACACGTGCTCACACCAACACTACAAGCTTTTTTTCGAATAAATTTCGAAGAAAAAGATGGAGAAGCCGGGACAGAGGGCAATGCGAGGAGCACTTTTGCTGAAGTGTCTTGCAGGGCTTGGCAAACATCTTGCCCAAACGTTGCCCTTGGCTTTAAATATTGGAACGCCACTTCCATTATGAAGCTCAACAGCTCGGTCAATTTGTCGCGTAATAGAGAATTTGGTTCTGTCATGTGTCGTTGAGAAGGATAATGTCATGAGGAGGCCAAAATCCCAAGAACTTCGACAGAAGAAAAAGGGCGAAATTAACATTTGCATTGACGCCGCATGAAAATTGATATGAGTGCCAACTGTGGGCAGAAATTTTTCCCGAAAAACTTGCTTTGAAGGAAAAAAGGGTCTCGATGTGAAGCACTTTTTTCTGATATGGAAAAATGAGCAAGGGGGTGCTGGCATGGGTCTCTCGGCGTTTCGACAATTTTCCGACTGCAACGGTCAAGTCGCAGAAACGGCAGCCTGAATGAAAGCGTCGGCGCACGCCAAAGCAGTGACAATGTAGTTCTCCCTTCAAAGATCTTTCTACATCAGTTTCAGACTCCTCTTTGTAAGACGAGGAGATGGGTCTGGGTAGAGTTGGCTTACTTTTAACACTAATTGTGTGTTCGAGCTCAACCATTTATTTCTACATGTTTTGCACTTTTTGACAAGTGATAAGACTCGTTGTGAGCATCAATGATCACAAATAGCATCAAATTCGTTGTGATCAATGTAAGCACTGTCAGTTCCTCAGACTCGATGCCGAAAGAGGTCGCTATGCCAGGGTACTGGGCCACCTGGATGCTTGCCTAGGTCGGCGCCTCCGTCGATGAAGACGCTGTCCTTGCCCAGGCCGCAGTGCGAGATCATCGCATCCTCCGCCTTCTGCATGCTACCTGATGTCAGCTTGCCGTAGATGGCCCCGCTGGCGTCGTTGCGGGGGGGGGGGAAGGGGGGGAAAGGGGGGGGGAGGTGGGGGGTAGGGTGAGCAAGGGGCTACTTAATGTTGTAGGCGGTCGTGACGTAGGAAGCACACTCCTGTGGGTTGGGCGTGCATGGGATGGTGTGTCATGATGTGTATGTAGCGCCAACATCCCCCATTCGCCCCTCCCTACCGCAGTGGTAGAGATAGGAGAGACTCTACCGGCGTAGGCGTCGGGTTCCGAGGTGGTCAAGATGTGCATTTATACGAAGGTAGGCTGTGGTTTAGCCAGCGTTGGTATCAACCGAGTTCCATCACAACGCCTGAGCCCGGTGCCAACGCTGTTAAGAGCCTCTCCTATGAGACCCGCCCAGGCGTTGTGATGGTATTCGGATGATACCAACGCTGGAGGGCATCTGTGGGCTGGATTAGGCGGCGCGTATCCCACCAAAGCATTTGACCATCGGTCGAGATCGAGACGCACTGATGGGCCGGTCTTACTGCTGATCCAGAACACATCCCGGACGGGGTCATGGTGGGAGTGCTCAAGAACGGACGCCTCGCCCACCACTCCCTGCCCTGCCCTGCTTCCTCCAGCCCCGCCTGAGCCTTGCCTGCGCAGGTCAAACACGCAAACCAGGCCGTTCTGACAGCCGATACAAGCAAGACGTCCGACTGGCGCATACTCAAGACTATGAGCCCTATCAGGCCGCGATTTCAATAAAGAACAAGAGGGGAGGAACCATAGGATCGGAGAAAGAAGAGGAGGAGGACTAGCTTTTAAAACCCTGCGTCGATAAAAATCTGTAACAGACACATTCAAAGCGGCGGGGTTAATTAGGACGAGACAGGCTTGAGAGGGGTTGGACGAGAAACGCAACAGCGAGGGCTGCCACAAGCTTGCAACTAGTAAGTTCTTCCTTGCTCCATTTCGATTTGATGCTCTTGCTCATTTTCACCTCTTTGACCCCACTTTCACCCCACTTTCATACTGTCCACCCAAGCCTCGCCGCTTGATCAGGGCACTTTATCCATTGAGGAACACTTTAGCATCCTTCTCTTCACACGATGCCCATCTTGGCGTGCTTTTTCATAAATAAATCGAAAGTATCCATACAACTTGTGGTCCATCTGTCGCCGTCCAAAGAATCTCAAGGTTTCCACGCTCATGCTCCCCGCTCAACCCAGCTTTCTCGGTGTGTATACCCATGCACTGCCACCTACCTTGCGGGGCATGCACCGACTCTTCCCCCCCGACGCCGCCTTCTGGGAAGAGCACAGCAAATTGTGGCGCGATCAAGATTACTTTTCCTACCTCTGGCCCTTGTCTTTCACAGATGCCTATGGGACGACGACCTCCTCCTTGTGGTTGAACGTGGGGGTCGGCTCTATGAGCTCGCCATCGTCAGGCTCTAGAAGAGTGAGAGAAGGACCCCAAAAAAGTGTTGTGCATTCCCAATGTGAGCCCATGGAAGAGCTCAAAGACAACAGGTCAAGAACTGTGCAAATTGCCTCTCTCTCGCAATACTTTCTTCTATCACGTCGTGCGAATGCGGAAGCCAATAATTCTACAAGGTCATCAAGGCTGTAGGCAGGAGTCCCACCCTCTCGTGCCCCCCGTCCCATTGCTATGGCATCAAGCCATACAGATCGAGGGTATCTACAATCAATAAGAGGAATACCACATATATCCTTCCAGGTCCACTGCACGTTTGCCTTGATTCCCCCGTCTTGGGTTCAACTGCCACCTCGGTCACACAAGGTATGCTACTGGTGACCCCCCCCACTCACAGAGTACCCTATCTACTCAGTCTGACACGCATCTCTCTCTACTCCCGATCGAGATAAAAAACATTCCTCTCTCTTTTACCCTCTGTCTTTTACCCAATACCACAATTTTAACACCTGTCTCTGCCCTCCTGCATGGGGATCGAGGCTGTGATCCGCGACCATAATTGACATTACGATACTGCCTTCTTTGTCCTCTCCCCTTGAAACATGCATGCACTGCTGTGCGCTTTGCTTCTGTTGACTTTTCCCACCATCACCGACGCGCACCATGACTAGCGTCCGCCGCGAAAGCGAGAACGACGACGATATCAAGCAAGCAACACCTTCCCTAGCGCCTGCTTGTTGGCAACGCAAAGTGCTGCTTCTCATAGCTCCCTTCCCCCTACATCCACAACTCGCTACCCAGACAGGTTAGGAAGCGACGAGGGACAAAAGCATGCTTTGGAGCTTGGCAAGGAAGGCTGGCGCCATGGCATGGAGAGGAGGTGTGCAATGTCGTCGAGGTACGGTAGCTTGTGTAATGCATTTTTGGTGGGCTTGTTGGTGTGGGTGGGTGGAAGGGGCTTTGGGAGCACACGGCCGCCTACTGTCACATGATGATCCATTCCCGTCCCGTCTGCCTCTCTGTGCTGTATGTGTTTAATCCTGGTCGTGCTAGCAAGACTTTGTGCCAGGGTGCTCACGCACAAGCGCATACATGCACGCCAACAGGGAGGGGAGGCGTGCTGCAGGAGGCGTTCTTCTCGACAGGCGTCACGGAGACGGGCACTGGCAGTGGAGGCGAGTCGAGAAAGATGTACATCATAGACTGCCCGGCTGTTGGCGTGGTGGGAGCAGCTGCTAGTGCCACGGCTTACGCTGTCTCGAACTTTGACGAGACTCGGGCGCAAGCTGAAGTTGCGCGCATCCAGGATAAGGCGCAAGCTGAAGTTGCGCGCAGCTTCTTCTTTCGTCTGAGCGTTTTCCGTCGCTGCCTTATCCTGGATGCGCCCAGCTTCAGCTTGCGCCTGAGTCTGGATGCTCTATCGTCGGCTGAATCGGAGCTGATATCTGCTTGTTCAGCGACACAAAATGCAGTATATATATGTCAATTACTCGTGGACCGTGGATTAAAGCAAGATGGACCTACCATGATTATGGAAGAAAATCAAGCTTGTATTGCGATGAGCAATAATCCGATTTTACAAAAGAGGACTAAGCATATCGATGTACGATATCACTTCGTACGCGAGAATTTTGAGAGTAAGGAAGTGGAACTGGTTTACATTCGTGCTCAGCATCAAGCGGATATTACAACTAAGCCCGTATTAAGTATTCGATTAGCGATGATACATGATCAAATGATGGGTTACAAGTTTTAATTGGGGTTTGGAAGGCAGCTGTGCGATCAGCTGTAGATGTATCATAGATGAGAAATAAAGTTTCCATTTTATGTGTGTGAGTTGTAAGGTTAACTACTATAGATCATATTTAAAAGTGATTGGGAGTACGAGTGGGGGTGACACGAATAATAGAATGACATGATAATGATGCTAAGGGAGCAAGGGATCAGAGATAGGAGGTTGAGAGAGCCGTTCAAGCCGTTTTACAGGATTACATCCGTTACAGCCATTGTACACGATTATATCCGTCATGGGCTCTCCTCCGGTCTGTACTACGATGTGCTGATCGCTAGTGTGTCAAGTCGTGGTTTGCGTCCACCTAATCATTTTGTATGATATATCATTATACGACAACAGGACAGGCGTCGACCAGAATCTTTGCTTGTCTTGGTTATCTTAGTAGAGATTCTTGGGTGAATTAGACAACCTTCAACTCACCTATGGATCGTTAAACGAGTACGGGCAACAACTAGTCCATCGCTTGAGGACAGCGCACGCACTTGCGGCCCGAAAAATTGAAAGCCAGCAAGAACAAAGTCAAGCACGGTAGGCCAGGAAATAAGGCCACAAAAACCATTTCGCAATTGGTCAAAAAGTTTGGCTGTATTGCCCTTACCGCAAAAAGGGGGTCGGGTTGTACTACAAGCTAACAAAACCATGGACAGGCCCCTATCGAATCAGAAAACAATTAGGAGATTATGTTTATCAAATCGAATGGGCAGACGGCACGGCGCGGACACCCGTGCAAGTCCACGTGACACGGCTGAAGGCATACATCACAAGACAGTCAATTACATCTCGCTACCAGACCCATCGTCATTCGAGGAAACACTCACGAATCCACCCACGAGCAAACCACCATCAATACTTTCGACAGATAATTTATGTAGAATTAGTAGAACAGCCCATTAGGATACCATCATTCGCCCAGAGCAATTGGGATTGGTGGGGAAAACGCTCCGAATGGGGCGAAAGTGGTTCGTCGTCATCGCAGTCGAGTACGACAGGGAGTTACAAGCGAACGTAGCACGCTGTAAGGCGTGCAAATAGAACGCAACGACGGAAACATACATTCTTTTGGTAAAGCGCAATTCACCGTTTGTGAAACCTTAAAAGTAAATCGATGAATTTATTAAAGAAAAATTAGGGAATCATCAATGAAATCCATTGGCCGACAAATTTAAGTCTCGGACACCGGCGCTGTAAGCCGAGGACATCTTACGGGCAGGGTAGGGGGATCTGTTCAAACTGTCGTATCGTGCTACAAGTCAGAGATGGATGTTTCTCGACGTTTCTCGACGTGCAGAAAGGGATAGAGCATTTGGAGTCGCCGTCCGGCCGAGCCGAGCCGCAATACCACCCGGCGGGATGCACCCAGGGGAGTATAGACTTTCCTTCGGGGAAGAAGGTGCGATCGCTTTTTTACCTATTTGGTATTTCTCCGTGCCTTTCTTCTCCCTCTGGGTACCGTCGATTCATATGGTTGTTACCATATTTATGGGACGGATTGGCAGAAGAGAATGGGACTCCTACCAACGGGTCTGTGATTCGGATCTGTTTGTTAAACACCCGCACGCACGAAGGAATAATGAACGGAGACACATTCTGTCCAGTTTTGGTCTTTTTGTATCTGAGCTCATCATGTGTGCTCGCCCGGGAATGTCACAATACTTCAAAGAGGTCGTTCCCTTCACCCTCATAGAGCTCGCTGCTAACTTGCTCTGAAGGGCGACCCGACCGCTTTTTACACTACTCCCGCGATTCGCTGAAAGCCGGGGCATTGTTTCTTTCAAATCCTCCCGAGCTCCGAGAAGTAAAAGACCCTTTGACAGCATCTCTCGTAGCACTCATAAAAATAAAGGCATGAGTCGACCTCATCGTTCTTGACGCATATCTGTTCGTTCGCAAAAGATACTAGAAAAGATTTTTTGGTGAAGTATTCGAATCTCTCGTCGTTGAGAATACTCCTAAGATTCGCCGAAGCTCGGCACATCTCCAGGATGTATAGATTCTATATCTATCTATCTATCTATATATATATGTATGTTATACAGAAATTCTTTCGAATAATCCCGAGCTCAATATAGCTCACCTCACAATGCGGACTAGGCGTACTTTTATCTTTCAAAACCTTGGCACGCATGTATTTCCTTGCCAAAGCTTCGACAAGCTTTGTACACAATGAAACGTGTTAATAAGTGTTCGAAGTCAAGCTGTTTCAATTATCATAAATTTGTAAATCCTAAAAGCATCACAAAGCTTGTTGCTTTTGCAAAAGTACCTGCCAATCAAATACCCTGCTCATACCATCATCTGAAACTCTTTCGCGGAGAACTTATCGAGGCCTTTCGAAAGTGTGTCTTACGAAATTATCAATTTTTTTCAATTAGGATGCATGGCATGTATACACGGGCTTTCAAAAAGAAGATTCAATCATTGGGAAATCAATTCTTTTCCAATTCCTAATCCTAACAGCACTACAGAATCGTCCTTCTGAGAGCCAGCCGCAAGACACACCATTGTAGCTTGGGAACATGCGTCTTGCCTTTCTCTCCTTAAGTGTTGTCCTCCTGACGTTGTCGAACATACAACTCGCAACCCCCCAAGCATGTCCGCGCCTGTCAATGAAAGCGAAAGTAGGTTCCAATGCGAAGCGCAGCATCTTGCTCTCGAAAGCCAAGGTCAAGATTACTGTCACGCTTGGCACCAGAGACCCCGTCCATAACCTAGATTTTATGTTGACTTTGCCAAACGGACTATCTGTGCAAAAGACCGCGAGCGGTCCGTCCTCCAAATTCAATGCACCGGCTGAAATCATTGAAAGCCTTGATGGTACCACCAACGTTCACTGGCCTACTATTAAACTTGGCAAAAATCGAATGCGACGTTTTCGAGCCAAGGTCAAAGTTGATGAGTGTGCTCCTGAGACTTTACAGGTGGGTGCTCTGGCTTATTTTGCCAACGCAACCTCGGTCTCCTGCATGACAAGGTTAGCAAGCCCAGCACAAGTAAAAGTGCGATATTCGAAGCTGAAGCGAAAAATGACATGCGCTCCGACCCCAGCTCCCTCGATCAATCCTGCGCAACCGTTCGTCCTTTTTGCACGGCAACAACGTTTCTCGCAAGGAAGCCGATCTGCGCCGTTTGAAGATTCCAATCGATCCTTGCTTTCTGGACTTCACAATGAAACGGGCTTCTTGCCTGCTATGGAAAGCGAAGTCTGGAAGAGGCAAAAAATTTCCACGTCGAAAGATTGCTACGAATATTGCTCGCTGAAAAGAAACGAGCTTGTGCCTCTTTTCTTCAACTGGAAGACTGCGACAGATGAGTGCTTTTGCTGCACAGACGTGTGCACCCCCTTTATCTTTGATCCCGGATATGACGTGTACGAAGTGAATGTCGCGGCAACAGCGGTACCAACGTCAGCTCCTACGATATTTACCCCGTCTCCAACGTCATCTATGGCTCTAATGATTTCTACGCCCGAAGGGAGAGATGTTGTTGTTAGAATCGGCAATGCTGCAGAGGATACTACCAGCGGGAGCATTGAGTTTGCCAATGTCATCAGCCCGGGTATCACGGTAAGCAGACTGAATGACACGTCGGTCTTAGAGATACAATGAATGCTCTTATTTTGTCAAAAAGGAATCATAAACAGTGTCAGAATGATAGTGCCAATGCAGTATGAAACATTGAAATCCCTGCATCTTCTTTTATCCTTTCATGTCACATGTGTAGACCGTCAGAACCGTGATATCAGACACCTCGGATCCGCTCTTTGTGCCGCCCACGGGCTTTTCGCTTGGAAATCCACCAACTTACAAGTTCATCAACACTACTGCGACTTTTGACGGAGATGTTGCCCTGTGTCTGTCATACTCTCAATCTGCTTTCCCCACTGGTACGAAGCCTCGCCTCTTCCACTTCATCAACGACGCTTGGGACGATGTGACAACGAACGTGCATTTGGAACGTGATCTGCTGTGTGGTAGGGTGACATCATTCAGTCCGTTTGCGCTTGGAATAGCACCTTCGACCATGGCGCCCACGACACACCCGACGGTAGCTCCTACCATGGCGCCTACGACTTCCCCCGCGTATGCTGTGGGCGCTACCGGCGCAATGGGTACCACGGGAGCTACGGGCGCAACTGGCGCGTCGGGTGTCATGGGAACCATGGGCACTACCGGCGCAACGGGTGACACGGGCGCTGCCGGTGCCACGGGTGCAACGGGTGCGATAGGGATGACCGGTGACGTCGGTCCCACGGGTAATACGGGAGCCACGGGCGCTACGGGCACGACCGGTGGAACAGGAGCCACCGGCACTACCGGCGGGATGGGTGTCACGGGTGCCACGGGTGCCACTGGTGCAACAGGAGCCACGGGTGCTACGGGTGCCACGGGTGCCACGGGTGGTTCGGGCGCAGCAGGAGCCACGGGTGCAACGGGTGTCACGGGTGCAACAGGAGCCACGGGTTCCACGGGTAATACGGGAGCCACAGGTGCTACGGGTGCTTCGGGCGCTAGCGGTGCAGCAGGAGCCACGGGTGCTACCGGCACGACGGGTGCCACGGGTGCCACGGGTGCCACGGGCGCTACCGGTGGCACGGGTGCCACGGGCGCTACCGGCGCGACGGGTGCGACGGGTGCGATGGGTGCCATGGGTGCCACGGGTACAACAGGTGCGATAGGGGTGACCGGTGACGTCGGTCTCACGGGTAATACGGGAGCCACGGGTGCTACGGGCGCGACCGGTGGAACAGGAGCCACCGGGGCTACCGGCGGGACGGGTGTCACGGGTGCCACGGGTGCCACGGGTGCCACGGGTGCCATGGGCACAGCAGGAGCAACAGGAGCCACGGGTGCTACGGGGGGCACGGGTGCAACAGGAGCCACGGGTGCCACGGGTGCGACGGGTGTGACGGGCGCTACCGGTGCAACAGGAGCCACGGGTGCTACCGGCGCGACGGGTGCGACGGGTGCGACGGGCGCTACCGGTGCGACGGGCGCTACGGGTGCCACGGGTGCTACGGGCGCAACGGGCGCTACGGGTGCGACCGGTGGTACGGGCGCGACCGGTGGTACGGGCGCGACCGGTGCAACGGGTTCCACGGGGTCTACTGGTGCGATGGGTGCTACGGGTACTACGGGCGCTACCAGTGCGACGGGTGCGACGGGTGCCACGGGTGCTACGGGCGCAAAGGGCGCTACGGGTGCGACCGGTGGTACGGGCGCGACCGGTGGAACAGGAGCTACGGGCGCGACGGGTGTGACGGGTGCGACGGGTGCGACGGGTGCTACGGGCGCTACCGAGTGCAACAGGAGCCACGGGTGCTACCGGCGCGACGGGTGCGACCGGCGCGACGGGTGCGACGGGTGCGACGGGCGCTACCGGTGCGACGGGCGCCATGGGTGCCACGGGTGCTACGGGCGCAACGGGCGCTACGGGTGAGACCGGGGGTACGGGCGCGACCGGTGCAACGGGTTCCACGGGGTCTACCGGCGCGACGGGTGCTACGGGCGCTACCGGTGCAACAGGAGCCACGGGCGCAACGGGCGCTACGGGTGCGACCGGTGGTACGGGCGCGACCGGTGCAACGGGTGCGACCGGTGCAACGGGTGCGACCGGTGCAACGGGGGCAAAGGGTGCTACGGGTGCAACTGGTGCAACAGGTGGTACGGGTGCGACGGGCGCAACCGGTGCCACGGGTGCCACGGGAGCTCGAGGGATGACGGGTCCTGCGGGGCCTGGTGACCTCCTACTCTGTTCCGAGGCTTGTGATGCTGAATTGGCAGAAGCCTATAGATTTTGTGAGGTACGTGCATCTAGAAGTATTTTTAGGTAAAGAGAAAACGTTACGTATAATTTCGATTCTCAAACATTCATGTAACACCGCGTCTGCAGGCTATTTATGAAGTCGAGTCAAGTCGCATCGAGTGCCAGGTCTACGTATATGGTGTTTATACTAAATGCTTTGATTTCTGCCAGAGTACTGGCGGCGAGCAAATCACGATGCAGCCAGGTCCTTTCCTCAGAATTGCTAAAGTAGATCTCAATGAAACTGTGTTAACTTCGGTTGCGAGTGGGGACTTTGCGTATTTCGGGTGAGGAAAAAATCAGAAGGGACACGTAGCATCGTAGGATTTGATGCGATCTGAGTTGCTCAAACGCTTCGCAATACTTTCTATGCAGGACTTACACATCCCCTGGCATAGTGGTGAAGGTGAATCTGACCGATTTCAGACAAGTAGGACAGCCTTGAACTTATGAGTGGTGAACATAAGCTACCCACTTCGGTTGCGAGTGGGGACTTTGCGTATTTCGGGTGAGGAAAAAATCAGAAGGGACACGTAGCATCGTAGGATTTGATGCGATCTGAGTTGCTCAAACGCTTCGCAATACTTTCTATGCAGGACTGACACAGCCCCTGGCATAGTGGTGAAGGTGAATCTGACCGATTTCAGACAAGTAGACAGCCTTGAACTTATGAGTGATGCAAATAACCTACGCACTTCGGTTGTAAGCGGGGACTTCGCGTATTTCGGGTGAGAATGAAATCAGAAGGGACACGCAGCATCGTAGGATTTGATGCGATCTGAGTTGCTCAAACACTTCGCAATACTTTCTTTTTGCAGGACTTACACAGCCCCTGGCATAGTGGTGAAGGTGAATCTGACCGATTTCAGACAAGTGGACAGCCTTGAACTTATGAGTGATGAGAATTACCTACTCACTTCGGTTGTGAGTGGGCACTTCGCGTATTTCGGGTGAGTGAAAAATCAGAAAAGACACGCAGCATCGTAGGATTTGATGCGATCTGAGTTGCTCAAACGCTTCACCATACTTTCTATGCAGGACTGCCACAACCCCTGGCATAGTGGTGAAGCTTGCTATCTAGCATCTAAAACTGGGTTAGGATGCCTCGTTTGTGAGAGGTGGGATGGCATAAATGGTTAAGTCTTCATGTACCTTCGTCACGCAGACGCTGCTAATCAGGCGGAAAGCGAGTGAAAAGAGCTTCGGGAAGAAAAGAATGGCCATGCGTGGTTCAACAGAATAAATCCAACATGCAACCATGAGGAGGATGAAACGGAGGAAGTGTCAATGTGAGAGGAAGGGCTTTACGGTCTACCTAAAGAGGCGATGGCTCAAGGGCTGGTCTTGCCTTTTTTTCAGTCGAACACAACCTAGGGCTCAAGAGAAAAAGAGGACTAGTGCTGATTTAGCAGAGAGAGAAAACCTTTAGAGAGAGAGAAAAACGAGGATGAGCAAAAGAAGGTGGGCAAGATACAGTAAAATGATGACAAGGAGAAGAAAGTAGGAAATAAATACTCAGAGTAGAGAAAAGAAGCGTCAGACTCTCTGGTACGTTACGAGACAGAGTGAAGGGAAGAGGAGAAGGAAACTGTCCTTTCTCGGATTTTGATATCCCTTTCATGCCCATGTCTCCTTCCTCGCCTCCTTGCCTCTCTTAGGGCCTTCCCTCCCCACCTCTTAGCCTTCACTAAGCTCTGCGAATCTCTATTTTCTTTGATTTTTTCCGCTTGTCGCTTTTCCTGTTAGCCTAATACTTTTCTCCCTCCCTTCCAGCTCGCTCCCTTGCTTGCTCAGTCCCTGTTAGGGTTAGGGTTAGGGTTAGGGTTAGGGTTAGGGTTAGGGTTAGGGTTAGGGTTAGGGTTAGGGTTAGGGTTAGGGTTAGGGTTAGGGTTAGGGTTAGGGTTAGGGTTAGGGTTAGGGTTAGGGTTAGGGTTAGGGTTAGGGTTAGGGTTAG
>SDOX01000018.1:12305-23369 GCA_004565275.1 Nannochloropsis salina CCMP1776
CCCTCCTCCTCCTCCTCCTCCTCCTCCTCCTCCCCCTTCTTCTTCTTCTTCTTCTTCTTCTCCTTTTCCCCCTCGGCCCCAGGCCCTGGAAGTGCGAATGCCACAGAAGCCAGTACCTCCGCCGTCACAACCCCGACAGGAGCAACCTCCGATGTCGCGCTCGCCGGCTACCTCGTTGATATGATTCGAAGGCAGGTTGAGTCCTTCCTCCTCCTGGTCGGGGAGGAAAGATTCGGTCCTTTTGATCAAGTCATAGCAGGGAGCGGGAGGGAGGATGGGATAGAGGAATGGAAGGAGGAGGGAAGGAACGACTGGCTTCGAAGCGTGACAGGGCGTTCGAAAGGCTCTGCCTCTAAGTGGGAAGGGGAGGAAGAAGCAGGTGGGAAAGGTGACGGAGGAGGAGAGGGAAGGCGATATATCCTGAGAAAATAAAGAAAGGATTGAAGACGCTTTCGCTTGGTTTAGAAGCCGTAGACATGTCTATAAAGAAAGTAAAGAGATAGAAAAAGCTTAGACCGTCATCAGTCTGATGGATACAGGATAAGTAAATAGAGAAAGCTAAGACCGTCATCACTCGGATGAATGCATATTAAGTAAATAGAGAGAGCTTAGACCGTCATCAGTCTGATGCATACAGGATTAGTAAATAGAGAAACATTTAATATGTCATGACTCGGATGGATGCATGATAAGTTAATAGAGAAAGCTTAGACCGTCATCAGTCTGATGAATGCAGGATTAGTAAATAGAGAAACATTTAATACGTCATGACTCGGGTAGATACAGGATAAGTAAATAGAGAAACCATTTTGTCGTCCCGAGCCCAAGGAGGGAAGGAAGGATGTAGCGAGGGTGAGGCAGAAAAGGAGTAAGCGAATTTTAGAAGGAGGAACGAAGGAAAGAAGGGAGGGAGAGAGGGAGGCATGGATGTAGGATCTGCACATACGTGTTAATAGCTCCAAGACACTCATCAAAAGGGTGGACTAGAGGAGAGGAATGACGGTAGAGAGGGAGGGAGGGAGGGAGGGAGGGAGGGAGGGAGGGAGGGAGGGAGGGAGGGAGGGAGGGAGGCAAGGGCATGGACGCGAGAAGGTGTGGTCAGGAGTGACTGGGCGAGGCCCCCGAGTGACCAAAAGATGTGGGAAAAGTAGAATATAAGGAGGGGGAAGGTAGGGGCCGAGGCAGTGTCTCCAGTACGTGATACATGGCGGCAATAAAAATAAAATACCTGGCTCGTAGGGGTGCAGAGAAGAAGAAAATTCGGGGAATGAATCCTGCGGATGCGTTTTTGGGCACGTTTGTTGTTGGACCTTTCGAAGCAAAGCATTCCTGGGAGGGAGAAGAAGAAAGTGGATGTACAATTTTCTCTTCCACCCTCTTCCCTCCTTCACCCTTTCCTGCTTTCTCTGCCCACTCCCCTGGTAACCGCACCCTCTCCCAAAGCTCAAACCTGTCCATTCTCCGCCTTTCTTTTCCATACATGTCCATTCTCCGCCTTTCTTTTCCATTCTCTACGTATTTTCTTCCATTTTGCAGGTGCCCCGGGGAAGAAAAGGAGAAGAAGGAGACAACGAGAGATCATCCTCAGGCCACCTTGGTCGCACGTCTTTCTCCTCTCCCACCCACCCTCCCTAGAACACCATGACAGGGGCAGTAAAGAGATGACAAGACCTTATTCCGCTTCCTCCCTCCCTACAGCCCTCCCAAACCTTCTAGTTCGTGTCAAGCGCAGGCGCATCAGGCGCTGCTGTCGCCGTCTCTCCCTTCCTTCCTCCATCCTCAGAGTTCGCAACACAAACAGTTGCAGCAGCGTCATCCTCACCAGCTACTGGATCAACCACATTCTTGCTCTCAGCGGCCCCAGAAGACGCGTAAGCTCCGCTATCATACATTCCAGGTACCCACATAGAGACCTGGAAGAAGGGGTAGAGGAGGATGGAGGGAAAGAGGGACAGTGTAAGCAACAAATATTGAAGCGATGAGTTGGACTCTTGTCGGACAGTCCAATATAACTCGTGGGACCACAGTCCTGATTCTTCGACCTTTTTTCCCTTGCTCTCAAATCTTTCCCTTCCCTCTCTTCCACCTTGCTGGCGATCGCATCGACAATGCCGGAGCGGTGGGAGTCAAGCCCGTATTCCTGAATGTGCTCGTAGAAGCGTTGGGCGTGATCCTGGAAGGAAATAAAGGATTCGACGAATAAGATTCACTATATACGAGTGTAAGAGGAATCCTAGAGAGAAATGTGGATTACGTAGTCATGCTGCAATCAAGATATTCGTGGGACAGGCAGAATTTGCACATAAATAGTCTTATACGAGCAAAGAAAATGTGGAGGACTGGCATGGCGTGCATGGTGAGATTGAATTTACAATAGTGGTGGGGGTTTCGGACCGCAGCCTGCTCCATGGCTTTTTCACTTCACCTTAGGGTCGACGTTCTTGCTTTTCATCTTCATGTACTGTGGAAAAAGGAAAAGAGGAGGCGAAAGAAGCGGGAGGGGAAGCGAGCTTGGATGGGCCCATGTGAAAAAAAGACAAGGCGTTGAAAACGACGTGGACCAGAGGGAAGAAAGAAAGCAGAACAGGCGGCCTTCATACCTCGCCAATGAGCTGATGGGTCGTGTGGATGTGCTTGTCTTGAAGATGCTGAGCATTTTTGGGTCCTTGAAAGCGGACGATTAAAGAAGTACGAAGGATGGATGGCCATGTAAAAGGGCAGTAGGAGAAAGATAGAAAAGGTCGAAAAATTGAAAAAAGTAGACCTCTTCGACCGGATGAAAGTACTTACCGATGCCTGGAATCTCTTGCAGGTCTCCCGTGATAGGAGAACGAAGCCTGGTATCCAGAATGAATCGCGGCAAAATTAAAGAAGGAGAGAAGGTGAAGCGAGATGTATGACATAGGAAAGGAGGGAAGAGAAAGCCAATGTTCAGTGAAGGATTTATGAAATATTTTATGGAGATATGGACAGTAATGGTTGAACATAAGCAGTGGACATCACGCTGTCGAAGTAAGAGGGCGCTGTGTGCCCGCACAAAGGGGAAAATTATGAAAAGGCCTTCAAATCTTCACACACTTAAATACCCACCAATTGAGCTGAGCTTCCATAGAAACCTGAGACTTTGTCGGATCGAAGGTACCATGCTTCTGTTATGAGGGAAGTTGAGACAAAGGAAGGTAAGAGCATGGAGATGGAAGAACTAAGAGGGCGACTGGAAAGGAAGGAAAGCACGGTGAGCGCTCTTCTTTACATTACTTACCGTCATGATGATAAGAGAGAAAGGTGTTGGAAATGAAGTAGAGTAGAATATCTGAAGAAAAGGAACAATTAGAGGAAATTGCATGTACATGCAGAAGTAAGGTGCAGGAAGGAGGAAGAAAGGTCGCCTTCAAGGAGCAAGAAGCTGATGAGCACGCTTTACCTTTACGTAAGCTGGATATGAAAGTTAATAGGCCACAAACAATACAGTAAAATCATTGAATGTAGAATTTTTGTAGATTTCTGACTCAAGCTAAGACCAATATAAAGTACAAAGCGGGGAAATGGAGTCGAGGGAGCGTAGCTTTGTAACGCGCTCTGACACCGCGAATAACCGTACGTTCCAACAAAAGAAGCCACATCACAAGGCCAGAATTGAAGCTGCTTCCTCCCCCCTTTCTCCCCACCCGATGCCTTTCAATGTAACGGAGTTGATGAACGCACAGTGTGTCAGGGGGGAAGAGCCAGGGACGTGTGATGGCTTGGGAGGTTCGGGCATGCGGGTGAGGAGGAGGGAGGGCCCCGAACCTCCTCCTGCAGCTGTTGCAGATTATGTCTATGCCCCTTTAAAGGCCATATACAAGGCAGGGGTGCCCAGGGAAGTATGTACGAGTGTCTGTATGCCTATTGGTGATTTTGTTCGCAAGTGTCGCGGGAAATTCGATTTGGACGTGGATCTGGTTCTCGAACATGTTCAGTTAAGCACCCGTCGATCATTCTTTGACTCCCTCCCCCCCCCGCCCCTAAACCCCCGGCTCAACAATATGAAAGTACTACCCTTTCGACATTTGAGCACCATCATGTCCACTGTCAGTGCACTTTCAAGTTCCTCATCTGCGGCACCTCCCTCGTCCAACACCGTTGTTCCTGCCACTTATTCCAACCTCAATGACAACGCCTTGCAGAAACCTTTGCTCGATGCTACATGTCCCGAGCCCGTTGGGGCCTCTATTCTTTACGAAGATGACTTTGTAAAACTAACAAAGTCTTCTCTTCGCATCAAATGGTATTATTTTCCCATCGGAGCCTCGAAGGTTATCCCGTTGAAGAGCATTCAAAAGGTGAGCGACGGTGCCGGGGAAGGGTATACATGGGAACGAGAGGAATATTGACACAAATGCCCCAATAAGTGGGTGAAAAGATGATTATGATATGAGTATATTTATTCTGACCTTCAGTCCCTTTCTTCAGTTAAATTTCACGAAGTCAGTATACGGACCAAGACGAGTGTACGCAAAACCCTTATTGCTCTCTTCCTGTCCAGATATCTTTAAGACCTTTAGGAAGCATGTGGCAAGGCCAGTACAAACACTGGGGCATGGCCATCGATTTCAAACGCTGGTGGCCGAGCGACATGTTGCGCCATCAACGTGTAGGGCGGTTATGGGGAAATGTTTCGGAGGGATCGGTGCCGCATGGGTTTGGCTCGTTGAATGATTTCCAGCCAACAATCAAAAGCACCCATGCCTTTCATGCGGGACTCTTGGCTTGTCCGTTATCTATCCTTTATCTTGGGAAGCGTCCCTCCTTCATCACGTCGTCCGGCTTGATTTCCCACCTCTCTCCCCCTACCGCTTTCCTTTGTGCCGGACCCGTTACCGCCTCCGTTCATTTCCTCGCTTCCCTGCCTCCCTCTCTTTTCTCCCTCAGGCGCATTTTATCGAGGTCGATTGCGGAACATGGCCCCTCGTCGCTTTTACGCTCAAAGAATCAGAGGATTTTTACCGTTCTCTCTCTCAGGTTCGATCAGGGTGCGTAACGTAAGGGGGTAAGAGCAAGGTTGCCTCAAGTAGTTGGGCTATCATTGCAGTGAGAAAAGGGGAGAAAAGGTGGAGAAATGAATAGAGAAAGGAGAAAAATGCGGCATGAGTCTCTGCTAGACGGGGTCAGCGTTGACTGTATTTCATCGCAGCATTTAAAACTGGCTTCTTCCTCACGCATACGTAGGCCGTAGCAGCAGTCAGGACGGGAAATGGACGTACCTAGCAGACAGACGCGCAGAGTGGTAGTGCTCTGCCGGGAGTTTCCATTTTAAAGACCCATTTTGGGCTGTATTTTGAAATGTACCATGTCTTCTGTAAGAAGCAAGCCCAGGGGGCACAGGGAATAGGATTTTTAGCCCCTTCCACGACCTTCCATCCTTATAAAATTAGCATCGGGAAAGTGCCGACTCATATCTGAAGAATTATAGAATGGGATGAAAAAGGGACAAGAGCAGGTTGAACACAACCTCCCGCCACCGGGTCTGAAAAGGTTTTAAAACCCGATCTTACGTATTACATCGCAGAGGCCCTACACAGCACTGTGGGTGGAACGAACATGCTGTGAGAATGGGCTGTCTTACATAACGAAAAAAAAATAAAACACGCCAGCATGCACCATGCAAAGGCCATGAAAACTTGCTAGATCTGCGTGTGCGCTGTTCACGTTCTTATCGCTCGCGGACGCCTCCAGGAGAAAGTCGAGACTTGTCCGTGATGTTCCACGATCGACCTGCGTCCGTGCATGCAATTGCGAACCACACAAAGGCCTCAATTGCAAAGAAGTCGTAGCGTGCATCGTTTTTGACTATCCACGCCAAGAGATGGCCGCTTTTCTCCGCAGACACGTACTTTCCCTGTTTTCTGTTTTCACCACACGCTCATTTCACTTTCACTGCGTGAAGATTCATTTCGAGACATCAGTTCTAACTCTTGCAAAACTAGCGTATGTTCAGTATCAGACATCGACGTAATCATTCGACAAATACATAGTCCAAGAACTTAATCTCGCCCTCGGCTTTTGACCTTTTCCCGTCGCGTTCGCATGAACTATATGCCGCTAGTTCAACCTGCTAGGAGACCAGCAAGTCGCAGTATCCAGTGACGACGCGACGGCGACGTTTGAAGGCTGGAAAAATAAAAACACATGCGACGTCCGATACTCCATCTTATATACCTAATCTTTTTTCTTTTGGAACAGGATTGCCTTCGAACGAGTGTACATGGCACATTTTTTCCTTCGCGCAGCAGGTGTTGGCCGTCGGACTGCTTTTGTGGCAGCTTCAGGTAGGGAGAGAGCAACAGCAAGAAGGAGCGAGGGTCCTCCAGACTCGCGGATGCATGACCATGCCCCGTTCTCACGAGTGCTTTCCAACGGCATTGGCCGCCTCAGCAGGCAGTGCCGTGCTATTGAGCGGTGCAGGCATGGCCTATGCGACGTCCTGCAAGGAGGAGCGGGTAGGGTCGGAGGAGAGGGAGAGAGGGAGTGCGGGAGAGAGGTCAAAGAGTAGTCGGGGTGGTATCTAGTGGGAAGGTTCCAACTCGAGATGGACTCGTACAGAAGTCATGAAAAGAGGAATGCGGTCAGCAGACTCTCGAGTACCCAGAAGATGACATTTTAGTGATGAAGCCGGGAGGACGGGGAAGCATGTGGCACGCGGGATGAGGGACTTTCGCGGCCCTGACATGACAACGCCCGCCTTTCCTGCGCGCGGAGCCAGGCATACTTTATGTTGACAAGCACGACCGGTCCACGTTTCCCTGTCCCTCGCCGCTTGCGCCCGCGTGTCCTGTACTTGACCGCCCCGATCCACACAGAGTGTCGTCCTGCCAGCATCCTGCACCCTCCCTTGGCATCCAGCCTCCTCATTTCCTCCCTCCATCCACATCACCTGAAACACAGGACAAACACAAAATTCTCATTGTCGGAGGCGGCTCTGGGGGCCTGGCCGTAGCGGCGCAGCTCCAAATCAAAGGTATCCTCCCTCCCTTCTTCCCCCCCTCCCTCCCTCCCTCCCTCCCTGCCTCCTTCCCTCCCTTCTTCCTTCCCTCCCTTCTTCCTTCCCTCCCTTCAACTGACTCTTCTTTTCCCCCTTTCGAAGGTGAAAAGGACGTAGCAGTAATTGAACCCTCGGAGAATCATTATTATCAGCCGCTTTGGACGCTCGGTGCGCCTCCTTCCTCCCTCCCTCCCTCTGTCCCTCCCTTCCCCCCTCCCTTCCCCCCTCCCTCCCTCCTTTTCTCCCTCTTCTCTTTCCCCCTCAGCTGCGACCGCCTGTCTTCCTTCTATCTTCTCCTTTACCTCCCTTCTCTCTCCTTCCTCCCGTCCTCCGCCCAACCGCCCTTCTCCTCCCTCCCTCCCTCCCTCCCTCCCTCCCTCCCTCCCTCCCTCCCTCCCTTCCTCCCTTCCCACCCAGTCGGTGGTGGGGGTCTTCCCAGGCAGCAAGAGCCGACGAC
The DNA here is from genome assembly GCA_004565275.1 of Nannochloropsis salina CCMP1776. Taxonomy (NCBI): domain Eukaryota; class Eustigmatophyceae; order Eustigmatales; family Monodopsidaceae; genus Microchloropsis; species Microchloropsis salina. Next base: position 19,784 of record SDOX01000018.1, read on the forward strand.
CCGAGAAGGACGTCATGCCCTCGGGTGTCCACTGGCTCAAGGACAGGTAGGGGGGGAGGGAGGGAGGGAGGGAAAGAGGGCGGGAGGGAAGGAAGGACTGATGGAGCTCTGTGGTAGCGCCCCATGCCGTCACCGTCATGTCCCCCTTTCCTCCCTCCCCCCTTCCTTCCTTTCCTCCTTATCCCCACAGAGTGACTACATTCGACCCGGCGAACAACACGGTTACCATGGCCGATGGGAAAAAGGTGCTCCCTCCCTCCCTCCCTTCCCCCCTCCCTCCCTCCCTCCCTCCCTCCCTTCCCCTTCATCCTCACCTGTCCGCTGCAATTCACCCGACACGCTTCGCCTTTCAACCTCCTTCATCCACATTCTTCCCCTTCCTCCGTCCCTCCCTCTCTCCCCTCCTCCCTCCCTCATTTCCTGATACTGAGGTACCCGTCGTTATTCAATAAAAGCCTTATTGACTCTTTTCCCCCTTTCTCCCTCCCTCTCTTTCTCCCTCCCTTTCCCCCCCTCCCTCCGTCACTCCCTTCTTCCTTCCTGCCCCATCAGGAGGCGCCCGTCCTGGTCCACAATATGGGAAAGGTTATGAGGGGAGAGAAGCCCACGGCCGTGTACGATGGCTACACGTCTTGTCCGCTGATCACGGTGAGGACGGAGGGAGGGAGGGAGGGAGGGAGGGTAGGGAGGGAGGGCCCCCAGGTTCCAGCACCCGTCCGATCCTCACCACATGCTCCCTTTCTTCCTCCCCATCACTTGCTCAGGGGTACTCTTCCCTCCTCCTCGCTGAATTCAAGTACGGCGGGGAGGTAGCCGAAACCTTCGGGCGCGTCATCGACCAGGCGGAACCTCGCTGGGCCTTCCTCCAGCTGAAGAAGCACGTCTTCCCCTTTGCGTATTGGGAATTGTTCTTGCGAGGTCGGTGGTTCGGGACGCGGGGCGTCATTCCTCCGTCGTTTGAGTGAGGCTGAGGGTTGGGGAAATCATGAGGGGAGAGGGTGAGGAGGAAGGAGGGAGGGCGGGCGGGAAAGAGGATGGGAATGGAGGGGAGGAGAAATTTGAGTGAGGGAGGGAGGATAGAAGAGGAGGTGTGCAGCGGTTTATGGCAGGCCTAAAGGCGGTGAATAATTTATAAAGAGACATGAATGAAGGAGGAATGAAAAGAAAGGGAAGGAAGGGAGGGTGATGGCCAGGTGGTGTGGTAGCCTGAAGAAGACTGGGAGGAAAAAAATGGAACGGTGGTGACGGGAAGAAGGAGTGGTGGGAATTTTGAAAGTTGGGTTCACTTGAGGGACCGAAGGTCAAGAAGAAACGAAAGATGATGGTTATGAGAAATCAACGCGTGGCAACCCTTGCTATGAGGAGGGTGTCGATACAGCAGGTTTTGATTCCCGGTCTATGCGCGGGGACCCTCGCTTTCACTGCCGTGCATGGCCCGAAATGGCTCAAGTGTCGTCGACAAATGATAGATTTTGAGTATAGTATTGCTAGATCCATGGGGTGTGTGAGGCTATTGCTAGCTCCATGGGGTGTGTGAGGAGGTTCCCACCACTTTCCATTTTCTTTTCTAGTCTTCTATCTCGCCCTATTCAAATTAACCCCATCAACGTTCGTTTCGCCACGCATAAAATTGTCGTGAAGGGAGCTTGCCTCACGACGCCTGCTGCGCTTGAAATGTAATGTAGTCGCGATCAATGTACGGTAGATTTTTTTTTGCATGAGCAGCCGATAACTAGTAATCGTGATATGACTGCAGACAGGGAGTGCTGGCGACGCATGCGTTGTCCACATGATCGGACAGCTTTGCAAATACATGTGGAATGGAACAAAACCACCTCCGAGCCGTCCCTTCTATCGATACACATTACGTGTATGACCGTATACGACGGAATGTTGTCTGTTCAAGGGACTGGGATAATGTTTCTTGTAAAGTTTGCTTCCTGTCCCTCCAACCTCCTGCTGTGGACGGAGGACAGTGGCCATGGCTGAGTGAAGACGGATGCCCTTTCTTGTGAACTTAGACACAACAGAGCGGCATAAGTGGCGGCTGTCATGCGCATTGCTGGTAGAAAGACATGATTTCTCCTGACTCGCGTATGACATGCTGATGTCACGTAGACTACCTCGTTGGACGGGGGGGCGCTTCTCGCACAGACGAAAGAGCTCTTATGAGAGGGCTCAGGAGCACACCAGTATTACGGCGAAAACGAATGACCATCTCACGCTTCCCTTCATTAAAATTATTCTTCATGATAGGGTCCAGCCCTCCATAAAATGGCGCGGCACCGGCGGAGAGAGGACCGGGGGTCTCCCTCCATCCTCCCTTCGAGCGCGGCTTTCCTCCTCTTCCTCGCTTGCCTTTGTGACAATTCTCGCGCTTTCTGTCTTTATCAAAGACCAGCACACCATTTTACCTCCTTCTTGCTACATGGGCGACAACCTTTATCTTCCTTCCCCCTCGCCTCCTCCTTCCCCCCCTCCGCCTCCCTCCCTGCCTCCTCTCTGGCCTCCTCCTCCTCCCCTGCGGAGCCCCTTGACAATGAGCGCGAGACCATCCAAGTGCGGTTTATTAACACGCCAGACGGAAATGATGTGGTCACCACGGCACAAGAAGGAGACAATTTGATGAAGGTAGGAAGGAGGGGGGAGGGAACGGCGGAGAAGGGCATGGGCCACCGTTTCGTCTGCAACTAAGTTCGTTCCGTGCATTGATCTTCCTCCAGAGAAGACTGGCCTTTGGTCACGATGGAAGTATGTCCTCACAAGACTGGCATTGTCGCCTGTTGTCGCCTTTCCATGCCCTGACCTTCGCGCCCCGTACAAGATGTCTCCCTCCCTCCCTCGCTCCAAACCCTTCTTTCCTCCCTAACTCCCATTACCCCTTCTTTCCCTGTCAGGTCGGAGACAAAGCGGGCATCTCCATCCCTCGAGCCTGCTGCACGGGCCTCTGCGGGACCTGTACCAGCGATTTACGAGACCCTTCCTATACGTTCAAGGGGGAAGACAAGCCTGCCGGCGCCCGCGAAGGCTATCAGACCATCCGCGCGTGCTCCACGCAGGTGACTTCTCCCTCTCACCCTCCCTCCCTCCCTCCCTCCCTCCCTCTTCTTTCTCTCTTTCCTCTCTGTGATTTTCCTGTGCGTCCTTCTCCCCTCCCTCCCTCCCTTTCCCTCCCCCTCTCTTGCCCTCGATCCTCGCTCTGGTACGATTTTATTTCCCCTGCCTCTCGCACGGCGTCTCAGCAGTGGAATGGAGTGTGCCTATCTCCTCCACCCTGCTCCCTGTTATAATTACCACCGACATTACCTTAACATCAAGGACCCGCCCCCCCACGATGCGGCCCTCCCCGGCCCTCTCAGCCTCCCTCCCTCCCTCCCTCCCTCCCTCCCTCCCTCCCTCCCTCCCTACCCTCCTTCCCTCCTTTCTCCTTCCAGGTCAAGCTTCCCCCAGACTGCGAGGAGATGGTGGTGGATGTCTATCGGATCAAGAAGAAGAAAGGGGCAAAAGGCCAGGAGGAGGACGGGAACTACATGCAGCGCTTCTCCGGTACGCCCTCCCTCCCTCCCTTCCTCCCTTAATTACGTAT
>SDOX01000018.1:23469-47367 GCA_004565275.1 Nannochloropsis salina CCMP1776
GGGAGGGAGGGAGGGAGGGAGGGAGGGAGGGAGGGAGTGGTGGCGCTTCTTCGAGACCTGGTGAATGAGTTGTGCGGGCAGGCGGGGCGCCCCAGTTAAGGCAGTCTCATCTCGCGGTGACCCTACCAGGCATTCCATCGCCTCGCGGCCCGTCTTTCTGCTCGGCCCTTGAATGTTGCCGGGCCTCGACCCTGCGCTCTCTCTCACCTCAATCCTCTCTCTGTACCTGTGCGGGGTATATATCCATGTGTCCCTCTCACCTCGTCCTTCTCTCGTCGGGGTATATAACCACCTCCCCCCCCTTCCCCCAGGGGAATGGCCTTGAGGCAGAGCAAACCGGACGGAGGCGCCGTGTGTCCCACGTGCAAAGGCGTCGGAAAGAATCCTTGTTTCAATTGCAAGGTACGAGGCTCTCTAGGTCGGGTAAATGGGGAGAAGATCGGATCGGTGGGGTGGGCCCGCAGACTCGGCGTCCTCAGGGGCGTGGCCAGGAGAAGGACAGGCACGGAAGGTGCTCTCTTCTTACAGGGGACTCGTGCATTGTCAACCCTTCCCGCGATCTCACGTGATTTGCGTCGCACTCATGCACGACATCTCTATTTTATTTAGGGGAAGGGAGTCCTGGTTTCGGGGCAACGCTCTCTTACCTGCTATATCTGCAAAGGAGAAGGAATGTACTTTTGTGCCGATTGTCAGGCGACGGGGATGATTAGTCGGAAGAAGGTGTAGAAACACACAGGAAAGTTGGATGGTGTGAAGGATGATATTGATATTGAATGCTTGTCAGCTTTTGAGTGTCTGCGAGATGAGAGGAGCATCATGGAAAGTAAAGAAAGGATAAGTACATATCCGAGAGCCAGATTGATGGAGCGAGGATGACTCTTGAATGGAGAATGAAGAAAAATTGACAGACAACTTTGCCGCAAAGCTCCCTTGTTTCCACAGGTTAATACCTCTTGTTTCACATCGAGATGCAGAGAGGGAAGGGGGGGGTGTTACAAGGTGCCGTCTCACGTCAACGAGGACAAGAAGCGCACTTGAGGGGCAAGATTGTGATAAAATTCCTCTCCACGCCCATTCTTTTCATACACTTCCCCCCTTCTTTTTGTTTCTTGTACCTAAAATTAGTGTGGCTACCCTCAAATTGTGGTGCTCGTCACGCTTAAGCCGTGCTGCCCTACTTTTTTACCCCAGCCGTTCTGGTTCCATTAATTTTGAAAAATGCCATGCTCTCGAATTATAGACGTCTGCGTGCCCTTCCTTGAAAACGATATGTTTTCTCTTTGAACGTGACATGATAGGGCTTTGTACAATATTCTAGAAAAAAATATTCTTTTATGTGAAGGCGCGGCGTCTGCTTTCCAGGGTAGGGGGGGTAGGCGAGATCAAGTTGATGTTCGCCAGTTGCTTGCGGGAACGCAAGTTCTGGGAACCACGTGCAACACAGCCATTCAAAGGCATGATCAGACGCTAGAAATTGTCTCGAAATCATAATTGAATTCTTTAAAACGAAAAGGTGTAATCGATGAGGCGGGATATGTATAAAATATTGGCTGAGTCTCACGCATTTCCTGCGAGCTTGCCCTTTGACATTCCGAGTTTGTGTTTCCATTCACGATACTGCAGAAATGAGCGGGCCCCGCTGGCGAGAATCATTATTCTAAAAGAGGCATCAGGAGATACTCTGTCCCAGGGGTTCATAAGATTCCATGTCAAAGGCCAACACCACCACGGCCTCCCCGTCGGACCATTCCGAAGTGACGGGCGGGGTTCTTGCTGGCGCCAACCCGCTCCATTCTACTGTTGCCCTTTTCCTTCTCCAAGTCGTCATCATCATGGCCACCACGCGAATCCTAGCCTACGGGTTACATTACTTGAAACAACCGAGGGTGATTGCTGAAATTCTGGCGGGTATCCTCTTGGGCCCATCAGGAATGGGCAACATTCCCGGCTGGTTGTCCAACGTCTTCCCCGACAGGTCCCTCCCCTTCTTGACACTGGCAGCTAATGTTGGTCTTATTCTATACATGTTTTTAGTGGGCTTGGAGCTCACACCCGGGGGTAAGTTCGGAGGCCATGTACGGATAGAAACCCGTGCGCAGGCGTCTTTGTATAAATAATTTTCTCTTGTGGGGGGGAGCACACCGGCTTACACCTTGCTCGCCTCGATAGCTGATTTGGATTTTTAATCGAATTTCTTATTTTCCCACTTGTTCCTCCCTTCTCAAAGCGCTTTGGACAAACGGTGCGTGCGGAAAGGTGGAGGAAATAATGGGCCAGAATGTTGTGCCTTCCCTTGGAATGGGTTCACGACACTCACCCCAGCCTCCTTGTCGTGTCCACAACTCCTTTTCACAGCGAGACAGTCAGTCCTGATTAGCACGGTCGGGATCGTCTTTCCTTTCCTTTTGGGCTGCGGGGGAAGCGTTGTTCTCTACCGTCACCGAAAAAACACGGAAGAGGTGCCCTTCTCCTCGTTTCTGCTCTTTACCGGGCTGAGCTTGTCCATCACCGCTTTCCCAATATTGGCACGGATATTGACGGATCTCAACCTGATGGAGACGGAGGTGGGCGTGATGACGATAGGCGCCGCCGCCTTGGGGGACGCGGTGGCGTGGTGCTTCCTGATACTGGTCATCTCCATACTGCACAGGTGAGTAAAAGCAGTCTCTCTCGAGGAAAAATGGATGTGTCGTTGCCTAGGGAGAGTATGTGGTGCGATGGGTAGGGCCTGTGGGGTCTTGGGTGCGACGAGGCGACCGAGGAAATGTCGTGTGGTCAGTATGTCTGGTGGGATGGGCTGCCTGGCCTCCTTTGCCTCTTTGGGCGGTCGGACAAAACTTAGGGTCGCCGGTACACGCCTGAAGAAATATACAGGGTTGGGGTTAGGGGTAGGGTTAGGGTAGGCTTCAGCCCTAACATTTAAGTCCATGGCCGCATCTTCTGAGTCCTCACCTTCAGCCTCGTATGTCAGAGACACTGGCATCCCCCTTGCCTGTCTCACAGGGGGCGATAAGTCTACTAACTCGGACACGCCCCTTTGACCTGATATCCACACCCTCATTTCCCTACAGCTCTACCCTCCTGAACGCGCTCTATGTCTTTTGCATCGTGCTCGCCTATGGGGCCCTGCTCCTTCTCCTGGGCCGACCCCTCCTTTCCCGGCATCTAGGACGGGCAGCCCGGGCAGGAAGCGAGACCTTACAACGGTCACTTCTAGCGTTGACGTTTATGGCTATTTTCCTTTCTGCATTCTTGACTGTCAGTGCACGGAGGAAGGGGCAAGGGGGCGGCCAGGGGCAAGGGATTCGACCCGCTTTGCTCTTGTGGGCCGGAGGGGGGGGGGGGAGCGATCCTCCGAAAGATTCGACGTCTTTTCCTCTTGTCTGCGGCTCTCGCACAGCGCAGCACCACTGTCCATTGTATCGATTTACCACCACACTGACCGTAATTTATCGCGTCACCTGCAGGACCTGGCTGGCGTGCATACTATCTTCGGCTCCTTCTTGCTCGGTCTCGCCTTTCCCATCAACCCCTCCACCCTTCGGCTTGCGAAAACGATCGAGGACTTTGCCTCCATTGTCTTCCTCCCGCTATATTTTGCCGCGTCTGGGCTCAGAACACAGGTGGGGAGCCATGGGTATGAGTTTTGGTTGAGGTGGGTAAGCCAGAGTCACGGGGAGGAGGAAATATGCCCGGTCGCACTGGCAGACAGCCCAAGGGGTCATCCCACCAGGGGCCTCCCTTGTGCCACTCCTTCCGGGCCAAGGCGAGGCAAAAAAAGGCGGAGGGACGCGCATTCGTTTCGAGACCTTTCTTGGTAGACCCGGGCTATGCAGCCTTCGGCTGACGGCCCATGTGCCCCTCTCTCGCCCTTTCCCTAGCTTGCCAGTCTTTCTAGCCTTCGGGCGTTCCTGCTCTTTCTCCTCGTGTTGACGATTGCCGTGGTGGGGAAATTTGTGGGATGCGCCGCTGCGGCTCGCCTGGGAGGGAAGATGCCCTGGCGCGAGAGTTTCAGCGTGGGGGCTTTGATGAATACACGGTGAGTGTCCGGCGAGTGGGAGGAGGGCCGAGGGGAAGAGGGATCAAGCAAACGCGTGAACAGGTCTTTCGTACAGGTGGACGAGGGGGAACAGGGGTAGGAGAAAGTTGTTCCTAAGGGACGAGCCCGTCGTGGCTCCCGGACCCTGACATTTTCCTTCCGCTTCGAACCCTCCAGAGGTCTCGTCGAGTTGATTGTGCTGAATCTGGGGCTGGACGCTGGAGTGATCGATGTAGAGCAATTCACCATCTTTGTGCTCATGGCCCTTGTCACGACCTTTGCCACGTGTCCGGGTATGGTTGGCCTGTTGTTGAGAGGATTGTCGGCTCTGCATATGTTTCTGTCCCATGCCCTGCTCATGAATCGCATTGACATGCTCTCAAGCGCATTCCTGCGTCCTTCATTTACCCCTTATTCCTTGACCTCGACCAGTGGTCAGCTGCCTGTATCCTGTCGAAAAACGCGTGAAATTCGGGACAAGGAGCGCCGTGGAAGGAGGAAAGCTTCTAGAAGGAATGCGTTTTTCACGCGCCACGAGGAAATCTGGGTCCCAACGAACCCGCACAAGCGTGCCTGCTCTGGCAGAACCTGCGGCCAGACACATGGCCATGACGGGGTATGCCATGGAGAGGGGGAGGGCGGGGGAGAGGAAGGGGGAGAGGACGGGGGACGTCAGCACGACGGACGGGCAAGAACCCGTGGGAGGGACCTTGCACTTGATGTCGGTGGCACAGCGCATGGCGGACGTTCCCGGCCTGGCCCTCCTCACGGCTTTGATCCGCCCCGAGCACATTTCCTGCGTCCGTTTCGTGGAGTCCGAAGCCACACCCTTGTCGATTTTGACGTCACAAGGCACGCTCCAGATCGCCACTGGCATGGATCCCACCCTGCAGATGATGCTCACGTGCGGATACTTGGCGGGGCTCCCTGTAGACGTCCACCTGAAGGTACGCAAGCTTCTACTTTCTGTTCGTTTCTCTGACTGTCCTGCGTAGTGTTCTCCCATTTCTCCTTCCTTTTGGGGGACGGCCAAGACCTCACCCCGATGCAGGTGGAGGTAACCGGGAGGGTCAGACCTGCGTCTGCATGGAAAAAGGAGATCCCAAGAGATATCGTCCTTTGGCCTCGTCCTGAGTGCGTTGATTGACTGTATGCACACACCCAGACCCCCCCTCCCGCGAACCTTCCCTTGCCCATTATCATGAAAACATGCCATGCCCTCTAAACCCATCCATTCGGGTGCCTGTCCGCAATCCCGCCAGGTCTGCCAGCCTGAAGACTTCGCCAAGGAGCTCTGTCGTTGGGCGGTGGAGCTGGACACTTCCATGGTCCTGCTTCCCTGCCGGCGGGAAGATGCCTCGCTCGGCGACTTCCACACCCGCTTCGTCAAGGGAGTGGTACATCGATGCCCCCGGCCGTTACTGCTCTTTTGGGACCATCAGCTGGGCGAAAGCCTCTGCTCGCTCCCAAGGGGTCCGCGGCGAGGGAAAGTCGTCCTTCTCCTTTTCCAGGGGGGGCGGAACGACCGGGAAAGCCTCGGGCTGGCCCGCCGCCTCCTGCGGGTCCAGGATGTGCATGTGCATGTGTTGGTGATGCAACGGGCTGGGCAATTGCCGCCTGAGGACCAAGCCGCCCTGGCTGCCTTTGAACGCCTGTGTTGTCCCTGCATGGACGCCGGTCGTGACGCCCCAGAATCAGGAGAAAAGCAGCGCGTGCCGACGGAAGAGGAGAAGCAAGGAGGAAAGCAGGGAGGGCGGGTGGTGATATCCCGGTATGATGCCCTGGGAAGTGGGAGTGCAGCTGGGTACCCATTCCATCACAGCTCGCGGCCTGGTCAAGGAGACGGAGAGGGCCCGGGCGGGTGCAGAGTGACGGACGAGGATGTGACGCAACGGGTGCTGGATGTGTGCATACGCGAAACGGCGCATGTGATCATCTTGGGGGCGGCATCGGAGGCAGCTGTCACTGCCAACATGAATTTGTGGACCGCAACGACGCGCCTGCGGGCTACCCATGCGCCAGTGGTGCCGGACGGGGTAGAGGTGAACGTGCGGAAACGATTGTTGTCTGCCAAGCTGGGGCGGGCGCTGATCGACTCGGAGATTGCTGCTTCCCTCTTGGTGGTGTTGTGTCCCTCCTTGATGCCGGAAAGGCCAGGAGGGGGGGGCGCGAGGGTAATCAGACAGCAGCAATCGGACCTTCGGACATTAAATTTGATAATTGATGACGAGGGGGACGGAGATGACGAGGAGGAGGAGGAGGAGGAGGAGGAAGAGGAGGAGGGGGAATCGCAGGCGAAGGAGGAGGCTGATGTCGAAGGGGGGAGGAGCTCTCCAGTAGAGAGGGGAGACGCCCAAGAGGGAGGAAGGCGGGCCGCGGAAACAGCACTTGGACGCGTGCTCCCTCGGTAGAGACAGTATAGATGCATGACACCAAGGGGATCTGGCGGAGGATGCGACAAGAATGATTCTGCTTGCGCTTTGACATGTCGGCATATCTGTGTTGATAATGTTCGGGCGTGACGACGGGCTTTATCAAGGAGGCGGACGGTGATTGATCCCGAGGGCCAAGAAAGAGGGGAAAGAGCTGAAGAATAAGACCTAAAAAAGACATACAACCAGCACGGCATATATAGGGAGGTTCGAAAGGACTAAAAACATAGTGACTTCTGTGATCACTCAGGCTTTCACTCCAAATAGACCGCGGGTGGCGCTTTCGGTTGGATACATTTTTTAAGTATTTACTTTCCAGGCTCACATAATTTATGCACAAACAGTAGGGCGCCCGCCACGTATTCCCCCTTCCACAACCCCCCGGAGCATTGTGAAACGAGTGGAAGTGGGCCGAAACAAAGAGAAGAATCCACAGGGACCTCATTCTGTGCTGTCTAGGCGCCAGTCTCTACTTCCTCCTTGTCGTCATGCTCCCCCCCCCGGCGCCCCTCCTGGACGCAGCCCGCCAGATCCCACTTCTCCCCACCCCGAAAGCTCCCAACCTCCCAAAATCATGGCCGTGCGACGGCATTCAATGTCTCAATTTCCCAGCAGGTCAAAATCGTCCAATTTGTCGTTGTACGCCACCACGGCCCGCTTGATCTTGGAGCTATCCACCCACGTCAGGAAATCCTCTAGGCTCCGGGTTACAAGGAAAGTCGGGTCGGTGACAACTGTGGGAAGGCAGGAAGGAGGAGGGAAAGAGGAGGGTGACCCTGGCGGAGGAGGAGGGGCAGGGTGCAGGGCGCGAGACACAGCCCGATGGCCGGCAAGGAGGACCCGCACGGGCGACTCAAAAGACGACCAGGCCCCTCCCCTCCTCTCTCCTTTCCCTGTGGCCTTCAGCGCCCCGGCCAAAGACCTGCCAACGCCCACGATTTCTCCGCAGCCTCTCATCGACCCCCTCTCCCCCTCCCTTGGCTCCTCCTCCCCCGCCTCAACCCCTCCTTTCCCCCCTACCTGTGGGGCCGACCCGGACATGACCCTGTTCGATGAAAGTAACCGCCTCCTTTAATGTCTCCGCCATCTTCATCCGCACCATCACCACTGGCAAGCGGCGACGGCAAAAGGCAGAGGCGGCCAGGGTCTCGCACTGGCTCAAGGACTTCTTTGTCGGGATTAAGCCCATGTTGTAGAGCTTCGACAGGAGCTGGAGAGGGGGAAAAGGGGCATGCTATGGTCAGGCTCGCCATGTCAATCGTGGGAATTTAAAATTTCCCTCCTGGTCGGTACATCTCTAGCCTTGAAAGAGTGCATTTGGGTGCCAGGCCCTCCCTTTGAGAAATATCTTCGCATCTACGCCACTTCCACCTCATTCCGTCGACTCGTCCATCATCAAGTACATTCTTCTCAATACATTCCATGCAGCCTGTTCTCAACTTTGTTCTCTTAAGATCACCATTCTTAATCAGTAAGCCTCATTCCCCCCTTCCAATCTCATCATCCCTTTCTCCTCCCTTCGTCTCCTTACATCATCTGTCATCTTGATCCGGAACTCATCCTCCGGTTTCAGATCCTTCAGCTTAGCCGTTAACTTGGTTATATGCCCACAAATTTTGTTATACCTATCAAGAGAAAGGGACAAGAATTCGGCAAAAGGAGACAGTGAACCGGGAGAAACTATGGACAGATAACCAAACACAGTAGCCAATGATGCAGCCACGGCCTCGACATTTAGCGTCACACGTTAGGTTCCGCAATTGCTCTCATCTCTACGCCATGTACAAAGTCTTCGGTTTCTTTCTTGCTTACTTGACATAGTCCTCCCGATCCTGGATGTGGTAGCGCCGCAATATTTTGATTTCTCGGATGTTCTGGTCACTCTTCCATTGCAGGAAATCGACCTTCTTCAGCAGTTTTTGCTCGTGGTGCCGCAGTTGCCGCATCCTACTCTACGTGAAGAGAGAGTCGAAAAAATGAAGGACATGGCAAAGGGTGAGTCGGACCAACATGTTCCAACCTACAGCATGCGGTAATGCTGAGGGATACTGTCGCAGGTGGGGAGGTCTGTGCAGCGTTGTCTCGCGTCTGCCATGCAAATCCTAATTTTAGGCCTGCGACACCATTATCTCTATTGCGCACACACAACTTGTCCTTCATGTCGTGGTCGCACAACCAAACAGCACCCGTCGCATTAACGCTTCTTAACTCTTAGTGGACGTGCGCAGAAAAGCCTCATCTCCGGGTAGCGTTTAGAGAAAAAATCAAAACGACGGGCTTCAAAGAAGGGCAGACAACCAGGGTATTTTGGGCGCCTTCGGAATTCCACAATTTTTCATCTATGTCTTGGGAGCTTATCATGTAAGGATTAAGGAATTTCTTCAAGCTTAAAAAAGCACTCAGTCTCTTTCATTGCATTTTCTGGTATATTCTCGAAATCTCGTCTTCTATAATCCTTTGGGGTTCACGAAATTCAGTGGCCACGGATGCAATTCCTTTGTCATCGGTACATGCCAAATCGTATGGACTTACAAAACCTGAAAAGGCACACATCGAGCCAGCCAGTTCTCCTCTGCATCGGGCAACAGAACTGAAGACTCCCGCAACCGTGCTCATCGGTGTTGAGAATGGCAATGGCGATGAAAAGGATCCTACTTTATTCTTTTAGGTTGGCTTTCATTTCATGTCACAAGAGCTTTGTCGTTTGTCTTTGACTTTCGTCTGGTGTTTTGGACCTTGAGTAACATCGCATTTCACTATCTGTTCTCCACCATCGCGATTACTTAGAGTGTAGAGCTTTTAATCTAACCTTCGGAGTGAAGTGACACAAGCTTAATAAACATTCCAATGCTTCCTGTTCCTGACCATATTGCTTTTCATCAGTGCTCTTCCTCTATAGCGTCCATCCCGACATCACTTTTGGCGATTCCCCCCCCTCTTCAAGGCCACAATTTCCTCTCCTAACCTCTAATCAATCTTCCTATCGTCCCTGATTTAGACTTCTGATCTCTCTGTGCTGTCTCCGTGCGCATTTTCCCTGCCTGCATACCGAGTTTTGTTGCTCCGGCTGTATTCTCTTCTCGCTATCCCCCCCCCCCTCCTTCAACACATCTACTCATAGAGTCGCATACATGAGGTTTCCTAGTAATAAATTGTCATCCCACTCCTTTCCTCCATTCCCTTGCACCCCATTCGGAATATTCTCACCGTGCCCCTTCCTAGCTGACAGTACCCGCCTCTATCTCGTAGTCTCCATCGCTCCCTCCTCCTTCCTCTTCTGCACTCACCTCCTGCCTTCTCTTCTTAATCACTCCCACCCACTCTTGATTGCCCGAGGGTCTTCTCCTCGTTCCCTGGTACCCTTGCTCCCTTTGTCTTGCACCCGCCCATGGCCTGCCGTACCCCCCCTTTCTATAGTCGCCCCCCTCCGGCCTCTCAGAGGAGATAGTGGGGCTCTGGTAAGGCCGTTGTCCTAGGCTCTCTCGAATGAAGATGGGAGGGATGCGGCTCTCCTGCTTGTGGTAGCACATGCGCCCCGTGCGGCGGTCGTGGTGGTTGCGGTGGGAGGTACGTGCGCCGAGTCTCGCCCCCGTCCCTTCCCGCTGCCACAGGCCCCAGGTCTTCCTCCGCCGATGCCGCAGGGAGGCAGGCGGCGTGCGGGGGGGGGCAGGAGGGAGGGAAGGAAGGGGAAGGGAGGAAGGAAAGGCCGGGGTCCCCTCGGTGGCCCATGCTGATGCTGGCGTTTTGCATCATCCCTCCCAAGGAGGAGGAGGTGGAGGAAGGGAGGGAGGGCGGGAAGGAGGGGGGGAATCGACCTGAGGCGGCGGAGACCACGGCCGCAGCGGCGGCGGCGGACGCCTTGGGGTGAGGATCGTGTGGGGGCGGGAAAGGGGAGAAGAAGGAGGTTGGGGCAGGAGAAGAGGCGCCGCTGGTTCCTTGGGAGAAGTAGCAGGGAGGAGGGGCGGTGTAGTTGGCTTGACCGTACCCCGTGCTGTAAGGATTCGTGCTTCGCAGGCTCTGGCTACTGCCCTGGCTGCTGCTGCTGCGACTGCTCTTGCAAACGTGGGCCCCCTCACTCCCAAGGGGGTGCGGTACAAAGGGCGGGTACGGCGAAGGCTGATAGAGGCAGGGGTGGAAGCTGGCCTGTCCCCCTCGTACTCCATGGTGGGCGTGGGAAGGGTGGGGAAGGTAGTGCTCCGGATCCTGGAGGCACGCCTCTGCGGGGCCCAAAGGTCGGTCGGGCAGCGCGGATGACGCGGAGGGGTGGTGCGGAGGGCCAGAGGGGTAAGGGAGGGAGGGGCAGTTCGGCGGAAGGGGTTGTGGTTGATGTTGCTGTTGCTGGAGGTGGTAGTGGTAATTTACAAGGGGGGAGCGGGAATGCGGGTTGGGAGGAGGGAGGGACGGAGGGAGGGCGGAAAAGGGCGGGCCGGGCTGTTGTTGGGTGGCCGTGGAAGGGATGGGAGGAGGTGCGACGAAGAAAGCGACAGCGGCGGTAGCGGCACCAGGCGGTTGGGTCCAAGGGACGTGGGAGGGAGGGATAGAGGGCCCGGCGGAGGAAGGGGCGGAGGGGCAGGCGTCGGCTCGCAAGCTTCCTCCTTGCGATCTGCCCGCCGCGTCCGCAGGAATCGAGGCAGCGAGGGACGAGGAGGATGGAGGGAGGGAGGGAGGGAAGGAGGGCGGGGCCGGGGGCAGTTTGTCTTCCTCTTCGGGATGGAAGTGAAGCATCTCGCCGAAGATAAGGCGCTGGAGATGGAAGACAAAACCCGTCGCAAAGGAAGGGAGGAAAAACACACATTAAAGCCGGGTCGGCAAACCCATCCATCACAGCCTCCCCCCCTCCCTCCCTCCCTCCCTCCCTCCCTCCCTGCCTCTCGCTTTACCTGCAACCGAGGCTTGTCCAGCTTCTCCCGCTCGAAGTCAAACGAGAAAAGCGCGTCCGTGCGAGGCTCATCGTCTTTGTTGTGGAGGGAGCTCATAAACGGATGGGCCAGAGCCTAGAGCAGGGAGGGAAGGAGGGAGGGAGGGAGGGAGGACAGGAAAGGTGGGACATGAAGTATCGTCCCACTCGGAGGGCAACTTTGGACGTGGCATGCGCCATCCCACCCACCCCCTTTCCCTGCTCCCTCCTTCCCTCCCGCCCTCCCTCCCTACCTCCTCCACCGTCAAACGGTTGCCCGGGTTAAACTGCAGCATCCTCCCCACCAGGTCCAGGGCCCGAGGGTCTCGATCAGGGAACAGCACGTGCATAGGGGAGGGAGCGGAGGGCGGGAGGGAAAGAAGGAAGCTGTGGGAGGGAGGGAAAAAGGGAGGGAGGGAGGGAGGGAGGGAGGGAGGGAGGGAGGGAGGGAGGGTGGAGGTCGGTACTGTAGGGGGCAACATGGAGGGGAATTCTTTGACCGGACAACATGGGCCACACTCTCCTTCCCGCCTCCCTGCCTCCCTGCCTCCCTCCCTCACCGCCTGGCTCGCGTCGAGTTGATAAAGCGCATGTCCGCCTCCGAGGGTCTCCCTATCTTGCTGCAAATGAGACGCAGCTGGTCGATGTAGTCGCTCCCCGGGAAGAGGGGCTGACGTTGGAGGAGCTCGGCGAAGATGCAGCCGACCGACTGAGGGAGGGAGGGAAGGAGGGAGGGAAGGAGGGAGGGAGGGAGGGAGGGAAGGAGGGAAGGAGGGAGGGAGGGAGCGTCAGCGACATGGGATGGGGAGAAAGAGGAGAGCGGAGAAGAAAATTCGGAACAGGAAGCAGGGAGGAAGGGAGGGAGGGAGGGAGGGAGGACCTACCCGAAACGTCGATCGCCTTCGTATATTCGGTGCAGGCCAGCATAATCTCTGGCGCACGGTACCAGCGAGTGACCACGTACTCGGTCAGGTCCTAGGGGAGGGCGGGAGGGAGGGCGGGAGGGAGGGCGCGGAGGAAGCACGTGAGGGAAGAGGCGGTAGACAATTCTCTTCCGAGTCGACTTCCATTTTGGACGATGCACGCTTATGGGGCACCTACTGATACATTGACACACGCGTCCTTCCCATCCGGTCTCGTCGGTCCTCCCACCCTCCCTCCCACCCTCCCTCCCTCCCTCCCTCCCTACCTGCGCCCCGTCCCTTCCTCCTCCACGCCCAGACCTCGCGCGAGACCCAAGTCGCACACTTTGAGGTCGCAATTGCTGTTCAGGAGCAGGTTCGAGGGCTGTTGGGAGGAACGGAGGGAGGGAGGAAGGGAGGGAGGGAGGGAGGGAGGGGCAAAGGGCGTGCACAGGCCCAGTGAAAGGAAGGGAGGAATGAACCGGGCTCAGGGTGGGAGGGAGTGGAGAGTGGAAGAGGGGGCTTTACCTTCAAGTCTCTGTGGAGGACGTTGGCAGAGTGCATGTACTTGAGCGCACGGAGGACCTAAGGAGGGGAGTAGAGGAGGGAGGGAGGGAAAGACGAAGGTTCAAAATACACCCACCACTAGTTTGCGGGCGGAGGAATGGAGGAGACGTGGAGGAGAAGGCAGAACCTGGAGGGAGGGAGGGAGGGAGGGCGGGCAGGCGGGAAGGAGGGGGGGGTACCTGGTAGATGAAGTACTGGACGTGGTCGATGGAGAGGGGTTGCCTAGAGTAGATGATCCTGTGCAGGTCGGTCTCCATCAGATCCGAGACGATGTACACGTCCTCGAAGGCGGCCAGGGAGGGAGGGGGGGCGATGTCCAGGATGCTGATGATCTGCAGGAGGGAGGGAGTGAGGGAGGGAGGGAGGGAGGGAGGGAGAGCAACTGAGCCATGGGACGCATATCGCTACTAAAGCGGAAAGGGGCTGAAAGTAGAGATCTTCAAGAGGCAATTGGAGAGCCAAAAACGGGAGGAAGGGCGGGAGGGCGGGAGGGAGGGAGAAAGCGAGGGAGGGAGGAAGGGACGCACATTTTCATGTCGAAAGTGCCGGAGGAGCTTGATCTCCCGCAGGATGCGTTTGGCATCCACCACGTCGTCGAAAGCGCGCGAAACCTTCTTGATGGCCACTTTCCGCCCGGTCAGATGGTCGTTCGCCGATCTGAGGGAGGGAGGGAGGGAGGAAGGGAGGGAGAGAGAGAGATAAAATGGGAGGAGTCAGCGAGAGCCAGCCAGCGCAGTGCTACTACTGCATTAAAGCAAAAAGGCAACCGACAAGAGCCTCCGTCCTCGATCCCCCCCTTCCCCCCCCCCCTCCCCTCCCTCCCTCCCTCACATGACGACCCCGTAGGCTCCAGTTCCAATTGGCCGGATCATCTCATAGCGCCGGTCCAGTTTAAACACCGTTCCAGAAACCTTGAAGCTATGCATCCTTCCCCCTGGATTCCCGCCTCCCTCGTCCCCCTCCACCAGCACCTGCCCCTTCCCCGCCCCGCCCTCTATCCCGGCCTCCCCCCCCCCCTCCCGCCGTGGCACCAATTTGGCAGGTGGTGGCGACTCCCCTTCCTCTCCCTCTTCCCCAGCCTCCGTGTCCTCCCTTCCGCGCGCAGACGCCGCCCGACGTCGGCTTTGCATGCCGCCGGACCTGGTCTGACCCCCTCCCAACCCATCATCGCCGTGGCCGCTCCGGCGTGACACCTGCCGCCCACCCCCGCTCTCCCCTCCTCGCAAACGCCCCTCCTTGCCCGGTGCCCGCCCTCCTTTCATCCCTGGCATCGGTCCACACGACGTGGACGCCGCGGGCGCCGTGGCGGGATAGGCTGGCACGGGGAGCGAGAATCCGGTGCCTATAGCCGTCCTCCCCTCCCCCCGAGAGCCCTCCCCCTCTCCCCGAACCAGGTGTGCTTCCCGTTGCCGAAGCAGGGCCGCCGAGGCCGTGGATGCCCGCGTGGCCCGGTGTCTGTGTGCCGGCTGCATGTCACAAGGCGGGGATCCACGCGGTCGAGTACTGACCTCCCCAACCGCCACCAAGACCGCCGGGGGCGCCTCAAGCTGTCTCCTCCGAGCGCCCTCCGCAGGAGCTTCGGCACAATATCCCGGCACAGTCACACCTACACACCTCTCGGCACTGACGTTGTACCGAAATAAAAAGCAGGAAGCAGTGAGCTTGGAGGACCTCCATGTCCTCCTGCCCTCCTGTCTACGTCCTCTTCGCTGTTGCTTTTGAAAGCACATCTCCACTACTACCACCCTTGCTCATGCAAAGTACCCCTTCATGCTCGTCAACATACCTCACAAATTGCCCGTTGACCTTTTTCCAACGCCTGAAGCCATCAGACCGCTGTCTGTCCGTCCCTTGCTCTGAACATCATGCCCACTATAAATCAAGGGAGAAGAACCACGTGCTACTGACTTGCCGAAACGCTGTCACGGTCAATCCACCACCTTTTGAGAAGAAGTGTATGTAAACGTGATGCAAAACGCAGGAAAATACAGGACAGAGCAGGGGGAAATGTTGTGAAGGGAAATACGATTGCCTTCTCATCGAAATTCTGTCCCTTCAAATTATTTATCTCCCTCAATCAGGCCTAGCCAAGCAAGTGCGTACTGACAGGATTGAATGCACACGTTTCCTCCCTCCCTCCCCCTCTCCTCCAAACGCCTCCTGACACCACCATCCCACGCTCTCCCAGTCCACATACAGAGTCGACGGACCCCCCAGACTTGGTCGGGTGGAGTGCCGGAGGCAGGGATAAGAAAGGGAACAAGAAAGCTGAAGAAAGCGAGGAAATCGCCAAAGATTCTTTTCCACAGTCGACACAGTCCCGGCCAAAATTTTGAAGATAAGGAGGGAGCGACCGTGAAAATGCGGTGACACCTGCGTGCAGTCTTTTGAAAAGGCACGAAAGAAGGCTTGCGCGAGGTGGGTTCTACCCCTTTCTTACCAGAGAGGCGTCACTCTCCAAAGCGAAGTACCAGCACTTTATTTACAAGGCTTGTCACCGCGCTTTTCGCATGCATTTTTGTCTGTTCGACACGTCTGTTTTGTGCCCACGACGTGTGCGAATGTGATCTTGTCATAATAAAGGAAGTTAAAGAAGAATAAAAGAAGTGTAAATGTTTTGGGTGTAACATTTGTGAATACGTGGGAGGGCTTGTTCTTGACGACCCTTCGTTGCTATCTTCCTCTTATTTTCGTTAGAAATAGTCCCTTTTACCCATACACATTACGCGCTTGCATACGTAGTATGCAGCATACGCAGTATATAGACCGGCAGAATGTTGTTTTCTGCCCAGAATATGCAAGTCTCAATCTTTGACACATAGCAGGAGTTTTCCTATTGCACCATGGGGCACTTATTTTGGCCGGATGATTCGTTCCACTCAGATCACCACCATTTCCGCCACGCTCCAAATTTCCTTTCCTACTTTCCGAGTACTTTGGGGCATATTTTCCTGCCCCTGGCCTGCTGTTAGGCCTCAACATACAAGCTTTGGCGGTGTCCTCTTTCTTGTAAAAACATCCCCCCGGACATCCTCGCAAGCACGGCATGATGCGTTTGAGCATCACTCTATTGCTGTGCGGCTTACTTCTCACAAATATAGGACCACCAGATTCTTGATTAAATACCTACCTAATCATGGACCTCACCTGTGACACGCAGAGGACTTCTACTCCTATTTTGACTGTCGCCATTTGAGAATCAGGGCGCTTTAAAAATCGTTCTACAAACTTAACCGCATATAGATAATCCGTTCCAAGCGCCCTTTCCTTACTCTTTCCCTGCATCCTTTTCACCTCCACTTAAAGGCCATTACGGCCGCGACTTTGCCCACTCCGGAAGCTCTCCATTGGTATTCCTTGTCCACAAAACACATGATCATCCTCCTTCTCCCGTTCTCTTTGTGGCCATGTGGAACAGACCAAAGAGCTAGGGAACTCGCCCTTTCTCCCACCCTCCTCCTTGTGCAGCCTCTGTGGGACCACAGCAACCTACCCGGAGGAAGCCGGAGCCGACTGGGTGCGGCGAATGATGGGCACGGAAGATTTGCGTTCAAGACGCACCACCGGCATGTTCGGCTCCCGACCTCCATGTGAACCTCCTTCCCTCCCTCCGCGCAGCGCCAGCACTTGGCACCGGGCCCGAGTCGGGTCAAGGCCGTTGAAGGTCATGTCCACGTCTCGGAGGGCCGGGAGGAGGACGGGGCTCAAGAGGATGGGGAGGAGCAAAGTGGCAGGCTCGTCCGACATCCCGTTCACCGCCAGGTCCAGGGACTCCAAGCCCTTCATCCCTCCCTGTTGGAAGCACGCGGCGACGTGCGCGAAGCCAAAGGGGCCGAGCTCGTTCGAGCGCAGGCTTAAACTCCGCAAGCGCGGGCAGGAGCCTTCGGCCAACGCCGCCATCAGAAAGCCTACCCCTTCGGCATGGATGCCGTTCCGGCCCAAATTCAAACGCTCCAGCCCTCGCACCGCCCCCCGTCGGATCGCTTCCGACAAGAGGAAAGCACCTTCGGCCGTCATGGCGTTGTCCTCCACGTCCAGGCTTTTCATCGCCGGTTGTGGACGTTGGATCAAGGCAGACGCCAGCAGCGCCGTCCCCTCCGCGTACAAATAATTGCCTCCCACGTCTAACCCTGCCAAGCGCGGGCAGGTCCCCCGGGTCAAGAGGGAGCCGACCGAGGCGGCCCCCTTCGAGCCTATCTTGTTCCCACGTAGGTCCAACCAGGTCAAGGCGGGGCACCGGCCTTGGCCCAGCGCCTCCGTCAGGGCGGCCGTCCCGTCCCCATAAATCCGGTTCCGGGAGAGAATCAAACGGCGCAACGCCGGCACCGCCCCTTGCGCCAGGGCAATGGCCAGGGCCTCGGCGCCTTGCGGGTACAGATGGTTGTCCGACAAGTCCAATGTCTCTAAGCCTCCCCCCCCGCCCAGACTCAGGGCTCGAGCCAACGCGCGGATGCCCTCTGTGCTCACGGCGCTTTCCGGTATGGCCAGACGACGGAGATGGGGGAGTTTCGAGTCCACCAAGGCCTTAGCCAGGTACACCAGACCCTTGTCCGTCAAGGTATTGTGACCCACCGAGAGCTCTTCCAATAACGGACAGGTCGCCTGACTCACCGCCTCGATGATCAAAAGCATGCCCTCCGCGTTCGCCTTGTTCCCGTCCATGTCCAATACCCGGAGGTTCGCCCCCGCCCCTCCTTTCAATGCCTTCGCCAGCACGGTCACGCCACGGGAACCCATCCCGTTCCCTGCCAGGCGCAGCACCCGTAGAGATGGAGCCAGCCCGTGAGTCTGCATGGCAATGCTCAACGCCTCCGCCCCCCCTGGCCCGATCCCGCACGCTGTCAGGTTCAACGAGTCTAACTCAGGACACGCTCCTCCCCGCAATCGCTCAGCCAACATTCGCGTCCCACAGGCACCTAAACGACGTTGAGAAAAGTCGAGCGAGCGCATTTGTGCGCAGGCATTGATGCCCATCAGATCCAAGAGGCTGCGGACCGATATGGCGTCCAGGCTCAAAAACGACATGACATGCTTCCACAGTTCGGAGGGCAACGGGAACCTGGGAGAAGCCTCCAGACAAGACGACGACGAAAAAGAAAGGCTGCTTGTGTCACTGGCAGCGCAGGTGGAAGATGGGAGGCTCATTGCGATCCGACTGGCCGTGGTTTGCGTCGTGGACGACCATCGAGCTGCTTTGCTTCGTCGTCGGTTCCTCAAGGCGACTGTCTCCAAGCTTGCCCCTGCGCCCAAAGCTTCCGGGGTCAAAGGAGCATTTTGTGTTGTTAGCAAGCCCGCAGCGGAAGGCGTCGTGAGGACGAAAGAGGCATTTCTTTCCTCCGCGTCGACACCTTCCAAGGTGGAAAATCGCCTTGTGGTCATCTTCTAAAGATTTGCGTGTCCACCTCCTTCTGGCTGGCCTGTTATTGAATGGAAAAGAGAGGATAAAGATTTAAGTAGGCGGTTTACCGTTCATATACTTCCTCGATGGAGGAGGATACGAAAAAGAGAAAGAGGAAAATTGTTGCGAGGTAGGGACACATCATGACTTGCGTAAATCGGGTGAAAACGAAAATTTCAAGCCGAAATGTGTAATTGTTGTGTTTATTGAGAATAAAAGGCTTTACGAGTTTATCGATAGCGGGTGAAATCGGTGGGCGGCACGTGACGTCTCGCTGGGGTTTGGAAGGAACAAGACTCGGCTTGTCGAGGACGTTCGAAATAAAATGAGCACGCACCATCTCCCATCTCTGCAATTAAACAGGTCAGCATTGTTCGCAAGTCCCTCCGAGAAAAATGCATGTCCCTGAAGACAGTAAAATACAGTCCAATGACCCAACGAAAAAAAACTTGCGCGCTTCGCACCAAGACCGGTGGCTTCTGGTTTCCTTTATGTCGTCCATTTGAAGGCCGCACCGGCTTGGACCAACGGCTGACGAAGATTTTGAATTTTACCGTTTTTAAGCCCGGGGAGGTCGAGTCCAGCCAAAAAAGGCGTGGCGACCCAGCTGGATGCCCGGCAACGATAAAAACCACGCAATATTGTGGTGTATGCCCGTTTAAGCTTGTAGTGTGATGAGGTAGCACGCGAGGGACAAATATGATTTTGAAAAACTTGGTCCAACGGCCCAAGGAGTACGTTGGGAAGCGCGGGAAACTCTCGTACTCGATCAATCTACGTCGCCTTTAGCTGGTGATAAATCTACGGTGATATCAAATCCCCCGTATTCTTTCCAAGCACTTCAGATATCTTGCTTGGGATGATTAACTAAGGTGCAGTGAATAGCTTGTATGTGTTTCTCTGGCTGTCGTCGATTCGCCGGAAAGACATCACGCATGTGTCCAACTTCATTTGTACAAGCAAAGAGCCGCCTACAGCCAAAAATGCCCACAACTCCGCCTCCGAAGCTTTTGATTGCCATCCCGGGACCCTCATAAAATCGAAAAGCTTGTCTAAACACCGAAGCCACGCCGGATGTACAAAAACAGTATGGAAGGAAGAAGGATGAATCCACCCTAGTTTGGTTAGAGGAAGTGAGCTCATCGAGGGGACGAACGTGAAATGAGGAAAAAAGGATTGGAAACTCCTTGTAAAAATCAAGAGAAGTAGCCAATTGTTTTCACGACGTGATTGATAGTGCTGTGCCACCCATATCTTTCGTGACTCTTCTTTCCAAACATTCCATGCTAAAACCATCTGTTTCAGTAACGACTGCTTAGCCCCTTAGTTCTATGCCTCATTTACGTTCACCAAACCCATCAATTTTGCTTCTCGTCTTTTGTATCCCTCTTACCCCCTTTCTCCCTCCTCGCCTCCCCCCCCTCTCCGTCCCTACCCGCACCCACTATCTGTTGGCCTGTATGGTACTTCCTCCACCACGCCCGCCTTATTCCTCCTGAAACGCGTGTCCACAGGGTCAAATCCCTCTTCGGGCGCCCCCTTGAGGGCCCATGCGGGGGTCTCCGCGCAATAATCCGAAGCGTCGAATTCGGTGCCATCCTTCTCGAACTGAACGCACGGTCCATCGATAGTCAGTGACCCAGTGACAGCGAGCAGGGAAAGGGAGAAGGGGAAAGAAAATGAGAAATAAAGAAGAAGGTATAAAGGTCTTATTCAGTGCCTTTGCTACTCGAGATTGCCTCCAAAACCTCCTTTTTGACACCTTCTTCCCCTTCCTCCCCATCTGTCCCCCCCTGCAATCCCTCCTCCCTACCCGCTCGATCAAATCGTGGAATTTCGCATAGTCGATCCAAGTGTACCATTTCCCCCCCCGGTGGAACGTCTTTTTCCGCGCCAGAAGCGTGCAGCAGGAATGAGCGTGCTCCGCCATGAATTCGTATTCGCCTGTATCCAGAGAAAGGAGGAAAGGAGGAAAGGAGGGAGGGAGGGAGGAAGGGGGAGAGGGAGGGAGGGAGGGAGGGAGGGAGGGAGGGAGGAGGGAAGAACCTGGCTAAGAAAGAATTATAATTTTCACTCGCACACACACCACCCACTTCTCTTTCGCCTTTCCTCCCTCCCTCCCTTCCTCCTTCCCTCCCTCTCCCCCCACCTCAAGCTCGTCCACGTAGTCATACTCGGCCATGTCCGTCACGGTCACAGCGAAATGGTACCCGGAGATATTCATGGCGAAGGCTTCTTTCTGCGAGGGAAGAGGGAAACGTGCGATTGAATGATATTCCTCAATACCGACAAGATGTATCGCGCCCGTTCGCCTCCACCCGTCCCTTCCTCCCTCCCTCCCTCCCTCCCTCCCTCCCTCCCTCCCTCCCTCCCCACCTGGAAGACCTCAGCCAGCTTCCTCCCGCTCCCAGTCCCGGAGCCCACCAATACCCGCAACGGCACCTGCTTGATGCCCCCTCCCTCCCTCCTTCCTTCCTTCCTTCCCTCCTTCGGCCCCTGTCCACCCTCCGGCTCCACCCCCTTCTCTTCCGAAACTTGGCACCCGCACCTTCCTTCCCTCCCTCCTTCCCTCCCTCCTCCACAACAGCCCTCTCCCGCCACCTCGGGCGCTTCCTGCGCGGTCTCTGCTCTGGGCGTCAAGGTACGTGTGATCAGGGACACGGGCTCCGTGCCACTGCCTCCTTCTTGCGTGGGCCTCCCCACCGGCGATTTCGGGGCCCGCCCCTCCCCCCTGCCCTCGACCCTCCAGAACCGAAGGGGGAGGAGGACAAGGAGGAGGGTGCCGATGGTAGGGAAGATGAGGAGATGGGAGAGGTGTCCGGCGAAGAAACGACCGCCTTTGGCGTACCTTCCTCTTTCCCACTTTCAACGGGTCCTTCGCCCTCCCCTCCCTTCCAAACCGTCTCCTTGGATGCCCCATCCTCCTCCTCGTTCCACTCCGTTTCCGCGGTCTTTCCTTCACTTGCCACGCCTTCTCTAGCCGCCACTTCCTCCCTTTCCCCCCCAACTACCTCATCCGTAACCTTCTCTGGATGGCTTTCCTCAGGGGTCGCCGCCATAACAGCGGCCGGTGGGCCGTTCGACCACAAGAAGATGAAGAGGGGCAGTAAAAGGAGTAGGAGAGACGCAACGATGGGCACCGCCAGGGAGGAGTAGATCGAGGCGTAGTGCTTGGTTACCGCCCATGCCTGTGTAAGCTGATCGGTAGCCCGTTCCACCAAGGTGGGGGGGGGAGGAGGGGGAGGTAGGGGAGGAGGGTAGAGCCAGTCGTACACCGCCACCAAATAATCATAGGTGTTGTATTTGCTCTGTGGCATGCTTTTAATCGTCTTGAAAAGGCTTGAGGGCTTCAATGTGCGCTGATAACGCGTAAACGACTGCTGGATCCGAACCTAATTCAAAGCCATGCCCGTCTATCATGCGATGCAGCACCTCGGCTGTTCTGCTTTGTGGTGACAGTGAGGAAAAATACAATCAGAGGCCCTGTCAGCTCGTGCTATGAACGATAATGCGCACTGGTCGCCCTTGTGCCTCTCGTTTCTTTGTAAAAAACGTTTCCGAGAGCGGTATGCAATCTCATGCGTGGAAGTCGACTGGTGTGGGACTCTTGAATTCTTGTTCTGTCTACCGCCTCGAGCTTCATTCGCCCGCCCCCAGGTTTTTACCCGCGATGCGATGCCAAGAAAACCAAAAATCGACTGCCACGCCGTTCTCTGTCATCGACAAAGCAGGGTGCACACGGTGTCTCGCGCGCCGTTCCATGTTAAATCGTGTTTCGTGGAAGGAAGTAAATTATTGGCAAGGATATGAAAGCTTGGCTACTGTTTTTCGCTTTGCCGGGTAGCTTTCCACCACGCGACAACGTCGTCAAAATTGACATGCAAACCCTCTCTTTTTTCGTTGTGCCCGTCAACATCACGTCTTTCGTAACAGTTGAGTCTATAGTACATAGCTGATATGTTTTGAAGTAAAGGAAAATTTTTTCCTTCTTCAAGGAGATCAAGCTACTTCGATAGATGTCACGTTGCTCACGAAAAGGAATGAATTTGACTTATAGATGCTGCATAAAACAACACATAGCGACAATGTTTATCCCCCCAAAATTCTAGACCAGTTCTATGTTTTCGCGGGAGTGCAACGCAAACACTGCTTCAACCTTCAAAAGAGGAAGTCGCCCGCGAATTACTTTGGAGAGTGGTGACTGGGAGAAAGAGGGTGGCTGGGGGGGGCTAAAAGATGCTAAGACAGAATAAAACAAGAACGGAAAAGTCTCGAGAATACAACTCCAAAGAAAAACGCGCTCGGCAGGTTGAGCCCTTGCAGAGCAATCCTTGACAAGGTCTCGAGTGGGAGGCGCCCCTAGTATCTTTTCTTCTATGCCGACAACCGAACCACACTCGTAGATCTACCCGAGGCCTGCCGGAAAACAGGCGTCGTGCCTTTTCCCTCACACTCGGCGGGGACACAATCTGCGTTGCACGAAATCCCCGCCTTAGAACGGAGAGAGCTTGACGAGCGTGCCCTGACGGCTGGCTACCCACAGGCACGGCCGTTTCCCTTTCGTTTCCATACCCGGACTTTCCATGGTCACCATTTGGGAGACATCTGCGTCCAATTGGCCACGGCTGATCGGCTTGGCAGAGAGCGTCTCGTAGACAGAGAGGCGTCGGGACTTCTCACCCGTGACCAGGACGTACCTGGCGGGGGGGGAAGGGCAGGGGGGGAAGGAAAGGGTGATGAGAAGGGACGCGTCTCTTTTTTTTGCGCGATTGACACAAAACGAGGGATTGTTAGGATCCCTGCTCGTTCTTATTTTGCTTGTCGTGGCCCCAACGTATACCGGTGCCCTCTGCCCGCGGCTCCCACCTTTTCTCCCCTATTATTTTCCCTTCACATCACCTCTTCTTCTTCCCCCTCCTTTCCTCTCTGCCCTCCCTTCTCCTTTCACTCTCTCCTCCCTGCTCCTCACCGTCCTTGGTCATAAAATTCGGGGGCGGTGATGGCGCTCTGTTTCTGCACCAGTGAGGAGACGTGCCCAAAGTAGGAGCAGAGGGGCTCCCCTCCTCCCTCCCTCTTTCCCTCCCTCCCTCCCTCCCTCCCTCCTGCCTTCCGAAGGTCCCACAGCCGTAAATGCTGGTCCAATCCCGCTGAAAGGAGGAGGTGGGGCTATGAGAGATGAGGGAGGGAGGGAAGGAGGGAGAGTGGGTGGTGGTAAGGGAAGGGAGGAGGCATCAGATTGCGAGAATTCCCTCCCTCTTTCCCTCCCTCGTCTTTTCCCCTCCCTCCCACCTCCGAGGGGTGCCAACGGACGGTGTGGACGGTCCGGGCGTGGGCATGAGGGATGACGAGGCAGGAGGAGGAGGTAAGGGAGGGGGCCCGCAGGTCGACGACCTGGGAAAATGAGAGCGAGGGAAGGAGGGAGGGAGGGGGGGAGGGAGGGAGGGAGGGAAGGGGAGGGACCATCAAGCAGTTTGTATGTCGCGCTCTTCCCCGGGAACCGGGACGGGCATTTGGCTGAGGGGCGGGGAGGTGAGGCGGAGGGAGGAGGGGAGGACGGAGGGAGGGAGGGAGGTACCTTGACCGTCGCAGTCGTTCCCCGAGACGGCAAGGCGGTGCGAGCCTTGCTCCAACGAGAAGCGCACGCACTTGATGACCGTGTC
>SDOX01000018.1:65592-95842 GCA_004565275.1 Nannochloropsis salina CCMP1776
GGAGAACCCCCTCCCTCCCCTCCCTCCCTCCCCTCCCGCCCCCCCCTCCCCTCTCTCCCTCCCTCCCTCCCCATCCAAACACGCTCCTGACCTGCCAAAACCCTTGGTAGGGCCGTTGAAAATTAGCGACCGAGAGAAAGGGTCGTGAGTATTTGACCGAGAGATACAGGGCTCGATCCCAGGGGTTAAATAAGCCCGCTTGGGTGACGCCGCCGATCAAACCGCAGTTGAATTTGAGCACCAGCGCCGACGCGTGCCGGGCGGATGCCTGCCAGGCGCCTTCTTTGTGAATTTCGTGGAGGGAAGGGAGGAGGGTGGGTTTTGAAGGGGAGGGGGAGGAGGGAGGAGGAGGAAGAGGGGCGGGCGGGAGGGAGGACGAGGGGAGGGACGGGGCACGAGAAGGAGGGGAGGGCGGCGGCAAGGATGCGCGGGCTCCGAGGGTCATGCCGGTTATTGTAGGAAGGGAGAGGGAGATGGACGGGCGATCGTGGAGTGCTCTGTCACGATTGTCAGGGAACGGCCCCGCTACCGGGGTCGGGACTGAAGCGCCTTCTCCTATAGATCCCTCCGACGCCTCAGGCTCCTGAGGCTGAGGGTGGCGGTCATGATTACCCCCTGTGTCATTGGAACTGTGCCATGCATGCATTAGCGCCGTCCAAGCGGCCGCACAGGGCGGGCATAAGGGGCCATCGTACGTGTGTCGCGCCTCCGTTTGCAGCAGGGACTGCACGTTGGAAGAAGGGGAGGAAAATACCCCCTCGTCGAGGGCTGCCGCGCGCGAAGGTGGAAAAGGACGTGTGGGTGTGCTTGGCATGTTGTCTGCTGGGAAGACAGGGATGGGAGGCGAGGTAGCTGCCTTCGCGTCCTCTCCATCAGCCGTCGCCATGGAAAGTGCTGTTCGGGATAGCTACCTCGACCCCACGCTCATCCTTCCCCTGCTTGCTGTCTGAAGGGCCCCGATCCCCGCGCTTGGTCCATGTGACATAGAGAGGAAGAGAATATGAACGCGTGAGCATGACGGCCGAAAGGTCTTATCCCAGTGAGCCGACACTAAGGGCATACCAGCTGAACGCAGGCCCGAGGCAACAGTTACCATGATCGGCATACGTGCCATGCGGTCCAGGCCACAGACAATAAAAACCTCGAAAACCCCATCGATGCATCCAACATTTACACGATCGCGGTGACAATATGGTGAAACCTTGTTGCGCGTCCTTTGTGAATGACCAAAAACTTCCTATCGGGAAAACGGGGGTAATAGTATCCTCCCCTCGCCCTTTCCCCGTCACAGCGGACACGTGGGGCGGGCGAGCAGAACAGGCAAAAAAGAAGCCCATACCCACCCAGGTGTCCATTTCTAGCCTTTTACTGTACAGATACATGTTGACACAACACTCGTATGGCCACAGGGAGCAAATATCAGGCACCATCAAGACTGTATCTGGTCGAATGAACCCTCCTAGAGTCTCCTCCCCACCATCTCCCCCGCCGTGCGAAGAAACGCCTTTTGCACATTCGCCTCCCCGTTCCCTGATTGATCGACCGGAAAGCAATGCCTACACACCGCACGCCTGGTACCGTCGTCGACGCTGCCATCTCCAGGGTGTAATTCTCGTCCTTTGGTTGGTTGTGGTCATCTTAATCGCAGTGGATTACTCACCAGCAGGCCATCGGCACGTGGCTCGAGTACTTTCCACTTTCTTGGAATGGGTAGGCCGCCACCCTCTCAGAGGAGCCATGGCATTTGCAGCCGTCTACGCCTTGAGCGTCGTTTTCTTCGTGCCTGGAGCCGCTTTAACCCTGGGGGGGGGGTTTCTCTTCGGACAAGCACTGGGCGTGGGGCCCGGCACTGTTTTTGCCTCGCTCGCAGTCTTTGTGGGGGCAAGTGCGGGGGCCGTGGCCGCATTCAGTCTCGGCCGATGGCTTTTGTATGAAACAGCCCAGTCCACGCTGAACCGGTACACCATATCACGGGCCTTGGACGCGTCCTTGCACGGGCACCGAGGCTTGAAAATCATGCTCCTCCTGCGTCTATCGCCCCTCGTCCCCTTTACCGCCCTGAATTACATGATGAGCGTCACCTCCGTATCCCTGAAGACGTACACTCTGGGCCTTGTGGGGATGGTACCGGCCATCGTCGCCTACTCGTTCCTGGGGACCACGGCGGGGGGCTTGACCAGGGAGGCAGGGGGGGAGAGCTCGGTGGAGAGAGGGGTGAAGATTGCAATGTACGTGGTGGGAGCAGTGGCCTTGGTGGCTGCTGTAGGCGTGCTTTCTCGGTTCGCGAGGGAAGAATTGCGGAAAATTCAGGATGAGGGGGAGGGGGCGCGGGGGGAGGGGAGGGACGTGGAGGGAGGGGGGGAGGGAGAGGTAAAGGAGATGGGAAGGGGGAGGGAGGAAAAGCAGGAGGTAGGGAGGGAGGAAAAAGCGGAGGAAAGATAGGGGATTTATTGCGAATGGGATGCGAGGTAGGGGAGGGAGGAGGCCCTGGCGCAGGAGCAGAGCGTGGATGGGGATGCCGAAGGCGGAGGGAGGGAGGGAGGGAGGGAGGGAGGGAGGGAGGGAGGGAGGGAGGAATGGCTCACTACGCAGGAGGTTTTGGGAGGGTCTTAAGCTCATTGATGGGCTTGGAAAGGTGAAATTTGGCCGCCCAGACAAGGCGTCGCCGACGTGCGAGAATTTAGCGCCATTTGGGGGCGCCCCGCCCCTCCTGCGACGCGAGGCAGGGAGTGGGGGCATGAGCCTCTCTGCGACGAACTGCCTCCAATTGAGCACATGACGAGAATGCGTGCCCGTACGATTTCCCACGTGCAGCTCCCCGCCCGTGCTGTGTGAGATCTCTGCACCCTCTCGGCTCCTCACCTTCGCCCCCGCCACCCCACAGGTCCTTCCTCCCCGCCCTCCCTCCCGCCCTCCTTCTTTTCCTCCTAGCGGTCGACCCCTTCCCACATGTGCCGCTTCTGCGAGCAAGCCAAAGCTCAAATCGCCGGCATCGCCCTCCCTGGCTCCACTCCGCCCGCTTCCTCCTCCTCTCCCTCCTTCGCTCCCTCTTCCCCTTCCTCCCCTGCTTCCTTCCCTCCTTCTTCCCCTCCCTCCTCTTACTCTTACGCCGGCCTTTCCTTTTCTGAACGGAGAGAGATTGAGTCCTGTGCGTTGCTGCGCTCAAAACGCCTCCCTGTCACGCGTGCGTACTGCTTTCCCTCCTTCCTCCCCTCCCTTCCTCTCTTCCCCCTTCCTGTCCCCCTGCCACTCTCCCTTCTTTTCTGTCTCCCTCCTTCATTCTTTTTCTCTCTTCCATCCCTCGCCCCGGAAGCACCGCCTGTGCCCCTTTCCCTCGCTTTATTCCCCCCTTCCTCCCTCCCTCCCTCACTCCCTGCTGTGTCTTACCCACCTTCCCCATTGCCCTACTCCAGTCCTCTGTGGCTTCTTGGGCTCCGGTAAGACGACGTTTCTCAATTATGTGCTTCAGGGCAGTCACGGGAAGCGCCTGGCCGTGATCGAGAATGAATTCGGCGCTGTCAGCATCGACGACGCCTTGCTACCTTCCCCTCCCTGCCCCGCTTCCTCTACCCCGTCCTCCCCTTCCTCCTTGCGTGCACGGGCCCCGGAGGAGGCTCAGGTGGTCCTGATGCCCAATGGCTGCCTCTGTTGCCGGGCGCGACAAGATTTGGTCGAAGCCTTCCTACACCTCCTCGCAGTCAACACCACGCAGCAGAAAGGTTGCCCTCCCTCCCTCCCTCCCTCCCTCCCTCCCTCCCTCCCTCCCTCCCTCCCTCCCCTGCTCCTCCACTCTCTCGCACATATTGCTCTTACCTCGCCCCTTCTCCTCCGCTGCTTCCCGCCTTACGGTCGTTGCCTCGCTGCACTGGGGTCGAACTGATAGCATTACCTTTCCCTCCCTCCCTCCCTCCCTCCCTTCCTCCTTACCTCCAGGCGTCGCCACCTTACAACTCGATGGCATTATTCTAGAACTTTCCGGCCTTGCCGACGTCGGACCCGTCGTGCAAACTTTCTTTTCCCACCCTGAGGTACCCGCGACATGTCATCCATCCCCATCATGTAGAAGCACCAATCTCGGTAGGCATTCTCAATTCGGATTCCCGCCCGCCCTCCCTCCCTCCCTCCCTCCCCCCCTCCCCCCCTTCCATTCCCAGGTACAAGCTCAACTTCGTCTCGATGCCGTGATCTGTGTCGTGGATGCCTTCAGCCTCTCAAGGGTCCTCAGTCGGGAGGGAGAGCGGGAGGCGGGGCCGGAGGAAGGGAGGGAGGAAGGGGCGGAGGAAGGGGTGGAGGCGGCCTCCCTGGAGCTGATTGCTGAACAGTTAGCCTTGGCGGACCGAGTGCTATTGAACAAGATGGACTTGCTGGAAGCAGCGAAGGAGGGAGGGAAGGAAGGAGGGAGGGAGGGAGGGAGGAAGCGGGTGCAGGCATACGTAGAGAGATATGCGCCGGAGGCCGTGCTGTTGGCATGCGTGAGGGGAGAAGTGCCCTTGGAGGAGGTGTTGGGGCTGGAGGCCTTCTCGCCGTCCCGAACTTTTAAGGGCGAGAAGGAAAGCAAGGGGAAGAACGAGGCGGAATGGATGGACGGGGGGGCCGATGGAGGGGAGTTCGCCGTGGGAGGGAGGGCGGGAGGGAGGGCGGGAGGGAGGACGGGCCACGCTCACACCAGGTTGGGGTTCACCTCCATCGGGTTGACCATCAACGATGGACCGTTGGAGTGGACGGCGTTTGAAAGCTGGCTTGAACAAACCTTAAGTGCGACCAAGTCGACGGGCTCCGGGAGCCACGGGCCGGCTGGGGACTTGAGGGAGGAAGGGCAGCGCGGGGATGGGAGGGAGGTCCCACAGGAGCCACCGCAGGAAGGCTCAGTCCCGCGACAAGAGCAGGGAGAGGGGCAAGTGATTGTCCGTACCAAGGGGGTGGTGTGGGTGACAAAGAAGACTCCGTACAGGCGGGCCACCGTGGTGCAAAAACGCGTGGTGCTGCAGGGCATCTACGGTCACCTGGAGATGAGGGAGGAGGAGGGTGATATGGCCTCGAGTCATTTTCCTCTAGTATCAAAGTTGGTGTTCATCGGACGGTTCAACGACCCGGTGGCCATGAAGCGCGATATGGAAGGTGCGCTGTTGGAGTGCTTGGCGCCGGGGTGGTATGCAAAGAGGAGGGAATGAGGGAGGACAGGGGCAGGGGGAGTCTGGGGGGAGGGAGAGATGTGCAGCAATTAATCATCAATAGCTGTATGTATGTGTATGTGTGAATATGGCCCCGCCGAAAGAACAAACTCGTGTGGTCTGAATACTGACAAGTCCGCCCTCTTCCTTTTCTTCGAAAGGAAGTACTTGCTGAACCCAGCAATACTCCGATGATCGAAAAGGATTTCTCTGGTGCTTCTTCTAGAAAAATTTCACTTTTTATCTACTGTCTCCATTCGCGCCATTCTGTCTTAGTTGCCTCTCTCTCTGGGCCGGTCCAGTTAAGGTAACGAAGAAGGTACCACATCGCTCAGGACCTGCAAGGATGTATCCATGGTGCTCACACTTGGCACGTACTCTATTGACCCCAAAGAGGGTGTCCTCTTGGGCGTAGCTGTGGAATGTTCGAGGTAGGATTTCATCGTAGGGGCAGCACCTGGAGGGGTGGGGACGAGGTTTGGGTCGCCTTCTGCAGCGGATTTCTTGGTCGATGGAGCCATGGCAACTGATTCTGTCCTTATGACTGCATCAGTGGGCATCTTTCTAGGGAACTGAGGGCTTTCCTGCATTCCGGCGTCGAGCCAGGAGGGGTTCGCGCTGTGGGATGGATCCTCTATCGGACCCCCTTCCCCTCTCCATTCCAGACTTCCGACCAGGTGACGATGACGGTCATGCCGGACACAGCCAGAGAAACAAAGGGACTGCAGGAAAATAGAAAACGGGGAGGGGAGATGGAGGGCAAGAGGAAAGAGAAGACATACAGCAAGCAAGAGGAAGCGCGAGTGCAAAGAGGCGAGGGCAGTGGGCATAGCGTGTCAAGATCGAATAGGATGCACAGATCGAATCTCGTCTGGATAGGGAAAGGCGAGGGGAAAAAGGAGATTCCAATTTAAGAAAAGGTTGTGGAACATCTTTGAAGAAAATGGCACGTCTTTTTCGTTTTCTCACAATGTAGTTGCTAAGTCGTGTATGAATCGTGCGCAGCTCGAATTTCAGGCATGGCATTGATCGCTTTACCCATTCTTCTGGCCTTCTCGACGATAGAAGAATGGAAAATACGGCCAAAATTCAGATTTTGTATGCGTTCTGATTTTGTGAATTCTCTTCGTGTGAATTGGGTCGGCAACGGCAGCATCACTCGTCGTCTACGTGCTCCCATGGGCCCGTGCTTCCTTATTCGGACGGCGTATTGAGAATACCACCACCGAAAGGCATCTCGCCCGGTACATCATCAGATGTAAGTCCCTGACCCTGATATCCAAGAGGCGCTGAGACTTGGATCCCTGGGTCATTGGGGGCGGCCGTTGCTTCAGCCTGCCCAGCCCACTCCAAAGCACCAGTTTTCGGGTCAGAATAAGGCACTGAATCTTGAGTTTCATTGAGATTCATCTGAATGTAGACTTTGCCACTGAATTTCTTGTCAAAATTGAAAGAGGTTATATTGTTGTCAATGGAAGTGTTCCAGTCGCGACGCATGACCATGCCACGGCGCAGGTGGACAGCAACAGTGGTGTGGAGGCCAAGGGCGAAAAGGAAGAGCTCCCAGAAGGCCGCAGAGAAAGCGCTAATACGCATTTTTATTGAATCTACAAAGTTGTGTGATCAGTGTTCTATAAAAAAAAATACTGCATCGAACGCATAAATGATGCATGCTGAGGGAAGCAAAATAGTATCTACACACGATTTTTTAACGTCAATGGAATCATGTCGTCATCATTGTTCGCCAAAAGAAACGGCTGAGGATGAATCATGAAGAAGAACCCATTTTTTGGGGGCTGTCGTTATATAAAGTGAGTTTTTTACAAAACTAAAGGAAACAGTGTATGTGGATATGATTGAGATGTTTCTGTTAATCCCTATCACAGGAGGGATCAGTTATAGCCTACTATGCCGGAGATAACTCGGGATCTTCTGCGGAAAAGGGCAGAGCACAATGAAGGAATTCTGACCACTTTAGAAGAATTGGCGCTCCACCAAGAAGAACTTGAGGGAGTCAATGATATTTTGGGTAAAACTTGCCGAGAAATAAAGATTTTATACTTACAAAATAATTTGCTCCCGCGCATCGAAAATTTGCACCATCTGAAGTGTCTGGAGTACCTGAATGTAGCTTTGAACAATATCAGCGTTGTAGAAGGTCTTGGATCGTGTGAATTCTTACGCAAATTAGATTTGACAGTCAATTTTATAGATTTCGACGCTCTAGAAGCTAGTATCACCCATTTGGCGAGCCTTCGGCACCTGCGAGACTTGTATTTTTTAGGCAACCCCGCGCAGACCCGTCCGTGGTTTGAGGATGAAGAAGTGAAATGCGAGGCTGTAGTGGACAAAATGTTAGATATGAAGCAAGCTTTTACATATTACATCGCCCATCGTCTTCCGCAATTGCAATGCCTGGATGGACAAGAGATTACGCGTACCACACGGTTACTCGCGGCGCGGGTCTTTCCTACCCTGGAAACGCGACTACGAGTCTTGGCCACCCGGACTCGTTGCGAAAAGGAAGGAAAAGCCAAGAAAGCGATCAAGGACACGGAATCCTGTGCCAGCTCCGGTCCGGTCGAAAACGACGGCACAGACGGCAGTATGCCCACGAGCCACGACCCTGACACACGACGGGCTATCTACTTGGAAATAGCTGCGCAGAAGAAAGAAAAACTCGAGCGGCAGAGGGCCGAGGGCCCCAAAGAGAGGGACACCGCCCGCGAGCAAGCGGTCAAGCTGGCGCAGGTGCAAGCGGAGGAAGCAGGACAAGAACCCCGCCCTCCGTGCCCAGACCAGGGTCTAGACTCCTCCCTGCATGGGGACCAGGAGGCGAGACCGCGACAGAAGAATGAGGGGAAGTGGCCCTACACCCTGCTAGACCACGACGACAGGACGGCGACAGAGACTGCGTCTGCCATTGTCGGTGCGGGGGAGCGCGACGCGGGGCAATGGCGGCATTGCGGCTGTGTTGTCCTCGACCTTGCCCTGCCCCGGCATATGGATTCCTCCCTCATCGACGTGGACGTGCATCCCTACCACATCAACGTCATCGCCAAGGGGAAACTCCTCCGCCTCCACCTCCCTGAGGAAGTGCAGGTCTCCCACAGCCGGGCAATCAGGAGCAAAACCACCGGGCACCTCCAAGTGGTCATGCCGAAGCTGCAGGCAAAGAAGACTCGTCAACACCGGACCTCCACCCCTCCCTCGTCCTGTCCTGTGCCCTCCCCCTCCGCCGCCTCTCACGAGGCACCGCTCCGTTCATATTCCCCAGGATCACAGCGGGCGAGCACTTCCACGACGTTGCTCGACGTGGGGAGGCAGAAGAGGAATGCCAGCGGCCCGCGCCTGTCTCTCATTGAGGAGATGCTGGCAGCGAACATGGACAACATCCAATCTCCTCCTTTCTCCTCTGTGCGTTTCTCTTCACTGCCTCCCAGTCCTGGGACGCTTCCTTCGGCCAGTCTCGTCGAATAGGAGGAAAATGTGGCTCGGGAATAGAGGGAAAAGGAGGACGAGGGGGAGGAGGAGGCGGGGCGAGGAGAAGGGGAGACAGGTGCAGATTCTCCCGCCCAGGAGGTGTACGTAGGGGAGAGAAGTACGCAGAAACACGTCAAAGGACCAGGGAGGTATTGGGAGGGAAAGGAAGGAGGGAAGAGGAAGGAGGGAGGCAGGAGGCGAGGAGGGCATGGCGAGAGTAGAGGGGAAGTTGCCTGAGGAAGGGAGACAGAAGGGAGGAGAGGGAAAGGGACAGGCCAATGTCCTTCCCTCGAGGTGGTCAACAGACCAGGACACGCCATGAGCTCTCGAAACGCATCACTCCCATCCTCCTTCCCGTCAAGCACATTCCTTTCCCATAGTTTCTTCCTTAGTTTCTTTACCTAACGCCTCAAACCCACCGCCTCCCCGTCTTCCCAGCCGATATCTATCCATGAAGCCCTGCTGACATGCCTCGCCACCCTCTCGGCCTGCCCCCGCGAAGACCCCAAGGACCCAAGGTCACAATATCTCCTCCCTCCCTCCCTCCCTCCCTCCCTCCCTCCCAGATCCACCAGACAAGAGGATGCTTAGGCAACAATGGAGGCGGCGGTTGAGGACTCGTACTTCCAGTTCGGTGTGAGTTTGCGCGTGGTTCGGTAGTAACGGGCCTAAAAAAGGGAGGAAGGCAGGGAGGGAGAAAGGGAGGGAGGGAGGGAGGGAGGGAGGAACAGGTAAGACATGGCAAAGCGGATGCCTTGCAGGGACATCTACATGCTCGCCTCCCACTCCATCATCCGGTCTCCGTTTCCTTAACACTCATGTGTAATTGGATCTCCATTCCTTCCTTCCACCCCAAACCCGGTCCCTCCCCTCCTCCCTATCTCCCTCCCTCCTTCCCTCCCCCCCTCGTTGCCTCCGTCCTCGACCCGCCTTACCAATCGATGAATGCGACTCTCGATCAAGATGAGGCGGAACTTGCTGTCCTTGTCCTTGCGGTTGCGCTCTAAATGCTTGCGCACGGCCACCGCCTTCTTGATGAGCATGTACAGATCCTCGGGAATCTCAGGGGCCAGCAAGTTCTTCTTCAGGAGGCGGAGGATTTTGGAACCCGTCACGGCCTTCACCTGCGCACACCACACCAAGGACGTGGGCACGGGGAAAAAAGTGAGCAATACGACTCCTTTTCCCAGTGCCAGGCTGGACAGTTGCACCGCCCATCTTCCTCTCACATCCGGATTATCCCCTAATTACCTGAGCAATGCCATACGAATCCCTGAGGATGACACCAATGTTGGAAGGGGTCAAGCCTTTCTTCGCCAATTTGCATACGTGCTCCTCTACGTCCTTGGCGGTGGCTTTCGCCCAGGACGGCGGCGTGCGCTTGTAGGGGATGGCTGAGGAAGCCATACCCTTGCCTTTCGAGTGCATGCGACCCATCTGGGTACGTGGAATGATGAAGACAGAAGAAGCACGTCAGACGTGGGGAACAACTTCTACAGTACAAAAAATCCCCTTACGCCCGGAAAAAATTAAGACTCCGACGTAGCGCAGTGTGTGGGGATGGAGACACGATAGCAGAAAGGAGAGCCCGAAGGCTTTCGATCAACCCATTTCCATGGCCCCTCATGAAGGCAAATCAGCATCTCCAGAGCCCACATTGCCCTCGATGAAGCTTTCACACGGAAAGAAGAGCATTCATGTAGGCATAAATTGATTTAGCACAGATGCCCTTATCGTTCCATCACTTAAAATATTCACGTCGTTCTCAGGCTTGCCCGTGATGGCTGGCCATTCTTCCTTCCGTACCTTCGCTGGAGTATTTACCGGGCCGGAATGAGCACGGTTGTAAACACGCCTGTGTGATGATAGGCGTACAGAGTGCGTAAGATTCTTATCGATTGGACAAGAGAAGGACGTCACGGAATGTGTTTGGTGCAAAAGAAAGGGCCATGGCTTCCCAGATGAGGTAGGCCTAGACAGGGGGATGACCCGAGGCCCGCAGCCAATCATTCCCTTCTCCTTCAACTTTGCCGACATAGCTAGGTGTCATTTCTCAGAGACGAATCGGTATGCAGCATGAGGATGAAGGCATCAAGGCTGTCCCCTACGGCCCTCGCCTCGACCCTAATACTCCTTTCTCGTGCTCAGAGCCATCGCTTTCCTCGCCTCCCCTCCCCAACTGTTATCAATCAATGCACATGCCTGTCTTAGCGGTCCTAAATTACCCCCACCTTCTTGGCCACGAACGCTCCGCAGGTCTCCTATTCCTCTGTGCCACTCTATGTCACTCTTTGTCAGCAGTCAAGGGGATGTGGGTTGTTTTGGTTGCCTGGTACAATTCCTAGAGAACAGCAGGTCATGAAGACAGTTCGGATGGCTGTCGATGCGTAATGTTTCTGTACATGGCTCCCGTTTCTAGTCTACCCTAGTCCGAAGAAAGCCCCTGCACATATGCAACCGTACAAACATGAAATCCGTGCTCGCACACCGCCATAACCTTGTTGCTCATGTTTTTACACATATGATCGACCGCATTGACAAATTCACAGAGAAATGCCGCACTCCTATGGGTATCGAGCGCGGACGCGCTCTATGTTTCGTCGGGACTTCGGGGAGCATGGTGTAAACCCCTTGTCCATCTACATGCGCAATTATAAGGTATGTTTATGCCTACGTCCAGGAGTTGGTGTGTTGCGGTTGCGGTCCTTCTGTATTGATGCGGATGTGGGTGGTTGTGGACGCGCAAGGGAATAAGGCTTGCGATAGGCTTGCCTGCTCCTGCCTTTCTCATGGCCTTCCCTCCATCTTCTCCTCGAATGTCCTGCGCGCAGGTGGGCGATGTGGTGGATATCAAAGCCAACCCTTCCATCCAAAAGGGCATGCCGTTCAAGGGCTACCACGGTCGCACGGGTGTGGTCTACAACGTGACGAAACGGGCCTTAGGCGTGGAGGTGAACAAATTGGTGAACGGGAAGATCATCAAGAAGAAGATCAACGTCCGCGTCGAGCACCTTCGCCCATCCACTTCCCGAAAAGAATGGATCGAGCGGGTCCGACAAAACGAGCTCCAGAAGAAGGCGGTCAAAGCGGGGGAGAAGGAGTACCGAGAATTAAAAAGGTTGCCCAAGGCTCCCAAGGAGGCGTTTACGTTCAAGTACGACGGAGAGGTGCAGACCGTACAGGCGATCCCCTTCGTGGACCTGGTCTAAAAAGGCGAAGAGTGGAGAGAATGGAGGGAGGAAGGCGGGGGAGATAGGTGGGGGGTTGAAGATGGGCGTCACGGAGCCAGCGACGGAGGTAGGTTGACGCATTTGTGCCTCGGGATGGGCTTCTATAAACTTCCTTGAGTACTACTTCGCATAGACATGGAGAAGAGACAGAGTCAGGGGAGGGAGGCGAAATCAGGGGGCACATGTGTGAGGATCTGCTGGAGGGTGGGGCCCGGTGGGCCATGCGGACACCTGGGAAAAAGAAGGGACGGAAGGATAGAGAAGTGCTCGCCTCGTTCTTCCTGTGGCATTGCTTGTTCTTCGAAATGCGATTGATCCCTCGACCTTCGTTGTATCGTGCACTCGCTCTCCGGCGTGGCCCGAGCCAGCACACACGTTTCTCTCGGGGGCCCCTCCCATCGTACCATTCTCTATGCGCACCTCCCCATCTGCCTCCCTCCATGCCTGACTTTTCGGACCCTCATACCCCGTCCGAGCTCCACGCGTCTTCTCGGGAATGATGGGCTTCCGGGCCACTCATTCCCGTCGTTTTCCTCGTTTCCGCTCGGCCTCCGCGGCCAGCTGCATCTCCTCCTCGATTCTCGCCCCTTCTTTTGCCAGTTTTGCTGCTGTGTCTTTCCATTTCTGCTTCGCGTCTTTCATTTTTCCTTGCAGGGCGTCCGTCGCCGGCTCTGCCACGTGTGTAATTACTCCTCCCTCTTTCCCGTTTGCGCATTCCTCCCTTTCCTTCCTCGGTACCTCTATCTTCAAGCCCCCTTTTCCCTCAGGCCACACGTGCCCTTTGAGTTCTTCTCTCGCCCTTTCTGCTTCCATGCCGATCGTATCTTTGAACCTAGGTACGCTGTGATGGGCTATGGGAACATGCACCACATTATCAACGCATGTACGGATAACTTCTTGTGAGATACAATTGACAACATCAGGGACTCAATCACCTCCCACAAAAAAGTGATGGAGGTTTACCCTACTTTATCTTACCTTCTTCACCCGCGGCCCTGATCGGATCTTCGCTGGCATCCAGCACTCCTCTCACTGTACGGGAGGCTTTATTCACAGCACTTGTAACGCGGTGGCCCGCGCGAACGACTGGATCAGAAGTATCTTCCACCTCATCCCCTGTCAGTCGACACTGCCTACGATCGTTATCTTGGTGGTCGCCTTCACCAGGGTGGGTGTAGGGGCCTGGTGTCGGAGTGCTAGCTTTAAAGGTCCGAGAGGAGGTTAACCGAGCAAGGCTTGCACCACAAGGGTCGACAATGCGGCTTACACGCATTGTTGCCGCCGACAGGATGGTCTTACGACGCAAAGCCATATATTTTTAATACCTAGCGGCGTATATAGGCATTAAAAGGTGATAGGGGCGTGTTTTTCAAGCTCATACTGCAGGTACCAAAAATGTGGCGGGCAATTTGGGGGGGTACGTCACGACGACGCAGACAGCCATCCTTGTTATCAATCAAGTGTTGCAACGATAAATGCAAAAAAGACGACAGTCACATATCAACAGGATCTTACCTGCATAGTTTTATCGCTTTCATTTGTTTAGTGCACCGCTGCCTATGAAGGAGATCCGTTCTCCACACGGCCAAAACCTTTTCCTGAGCAAGAAAATGTGTTCCTCTCCTTGCTAGCACCGTACTTTACTGATCTGCAGAATTCTATGTGTAATGTTGTGCATAAAACAAAATAACTTCTGTAGAACTCAAATATGTATTATGTTTCATTTGTTTTGCCCCTGGCACTGATCGCTTTTGTGTTTTCATGTTTTTTTTATGTACATCTCTAACATTCAGCGCAGCTCACGCAAGCAGTTTATAGTCACGATGCGCTTCAGTGGTACAGTGGTCTCCTTTCTGGCCCTTCCTATTACATTGGCAGGGAAGACATTTATTCCCTTTGGTTACGGAGCAAGCGTGGATAGTTGTTTCAAAAATAAAAATGAGGCTTACCAGCTATCGTCCCTTACTCCTGCACCTGTGACGATCCCTCCTGTACGAGGAGGAGCCTTGTTGTGGAGGAAATCTCCCGAAGAGAAAGCAAAGGCCGCAAAAGAACATGCCAAAAAGTCCTACTTTTGGGGCAAAGAGTACGCGAAGGACAAGGTGACGGAATCAAAGCAGCTAGCGGCACAGAGGGCGGAGGCGGCGCGTCTACAAGCTACCCGGGCCTCAGAGCAGGGCAAAGATTCCCTGTTGAAAGCCCAAAAAAAGCTGGGCGAAAAATCTGATGCGGCCAAAGGGCATGCTTGTCACCTGAAAGAAAAGGCCAAGGAGGGCCTGAACGCCACTACAAGTACCCTGGCGGCGGGAAAACATAAAATAGAGGCGGTGGGGAGTACGGTAGAGGTTATGGGAGACGTTAAGTCCGGGTACGATAAATATTTGGCTGGCAAGGCCAAAGCGGGGGAATTGGTCAAGTCAGCAGAGGAAGGTCTCGAAGAAGGGGCAGAGAAAACAAAAGGGCTCCTGCATCGAGTGTGGAGTTTTTTCTGGTGGCCGGCCCGTTTGACGACCGTGTCAAAGAAACCGACTGGCACCAGCCCCGTCGAAGAGCCCCTGGTGTTGGAAGAGAAGAATGTCGTGACGGCTCCTAGAAGCGTGGATGAGGCATTGGAAGAGTTTGAGGCGTGCAAGGTGAGTGAATGGGAGGAAATGCGAGGGTCCCCCCTGGTAGTACTTTGAAAGCATGGTCTCTCTTTCTTGAAACTTTCGCGTAATACTCACAGCAAGCGGAGGGGATGACGGAAGAAGAGGCGGAGAAAAGTCGGACATTGTTTGAAAGCGCGCGGAAAATGATGCGAGGCCGTCCACCCATAAAGTCGGAGCAAAAGGAACCTGTCGAGTCCTTCGCTGAACGATACGCGCGGGAAAAACGGGAGACGGAGGAGAGACAGCGCCACTGGTAGGGCGGAGAGGTAGGACATGAGAAGCAAGGGAAAGTTTGTCATGTGCCAGGTCGGTTGAAGTTCCGGGGCCAGCGGCAAGGGGGACTCATCACAAAGAACAAAAAGGACTTCAAGGAGGGGCACGAGATTGGTCAGCGGAGAAGGAATAGCCCAGAGAATACGCTGCTGAGGGTAAGTACAAGCCGCAAAAATGACGGAAAGGACGGGGGATCCAAAGACCTTTTCCCACTAGGGATGTAATGAGCACCACGGAAGGAGAGGACATTTCATAGGGCTTTCTCAAGGAATGAGAGGGGGGCCGCGCCTTATTAAGTGATGTATTTCCGTTCACAAACGCGGTGTCAAGCGTTTTCCGTGAGACACATCAACACGAGATCAAATGAGGATAGTCCAGGGGAGATGCTGAGCTGTAAGTCGAATTAGTTTACAAGAGAGAAGAAGGAATGGATGTGTGATGACCCGTAATTTGTGTCCGGCGCGCAGAGAGGACACGCCACGTGGACACGAAGGTTTGTGCTCAAGATGTCTATCTACTCCTCAACACCTCACGAAGAAGGGAATGAGAGGGACAATTGGGAGAGAAGAGCTGCATTCTCAACTGTATCGTTTCCCGGTAATTCATTTATCTATCATGCATTATAAGACGCGAGGCCAAGGCGGGGAAGAAAAACGGCAGCAGACTCATCACAACCTCGAATTCTGGCAAACGTTTCAGTTCACACTCTCTCTCCGCCGCCCGTACGCCTTGGTTCACTGCTTCTGCATTCTCTTTCCTGCCGACTTGTTCCCCACCCCCTTATCTACAACACCCCTCCCGGCTCCCCGACGGCCCATCCTTTTATCGCGCCCCCCTCCTTCCTCCCAGGTCCTTTCCCCCCACCCGACCCCCGAGTTGCATGTTGAGGGCTTTCAGTCTCTCATCCAAGGACTTTAATTGATCCTCAATCTCCTTCTCCTCGTCCATCTCCTCCCCCCGCAGTTCAATCTTTCCTTGAGTCTCCTCTTCTCCACCCATCCCCGAAACTTCCTCGGGGGATTTGCCCTCCAGTTGCGCCGTTACTTGTTTCAACCGAAAATTAACCGCCCTTTGTCGGGCTTTCAGTTGCTCTTCCAACGCGGCGAGTTGCTTCTTCTCCCGGGCTTCGACCGCCGGGATGACGTCGGTGCCCTTTGTGAAGGAAGGCGTCAGGTTGGAGAGGTCCGCGTTGGCCAGGGAGGGAGGGAGGGAGGGCATGAGGACGCGTTGTAGGTCTGCGTATTCCTTGGCGCCGGAGGAAGGGACAGGGGCGGGGGGCGGGGATGGGGGGGGGGCCTACGGCCGGTAATGGGACCAAGGGCCTGTCTGTGGCCTCCAGGGCGTCTTCAATGGCTAGCACGCACTGTCCCACGGACTTCCCCGCCTGCAA
Source organism: Nannochloropsis salina CCMP1776 (assembly GCA_004565275.1). Classification (NCBI taxonomy): domain Eukaryota; class Eustigmatophyceae; order Eustigmatales; family Monodopsidaceae; genus Microchloropsis; species Microchloropsis salina. The sequence continues at coordinate 81,788 of SDOX01000018.1, forward strand.
CGCCGCGACCAGGGCCTCGTACGCTTCCGGGTAGTCTTTGATGACCAACACGGCTCGCAGGGCGGCCCAACGGGCCTGGTTCGAAATCCGGTCGAGGGGAAAGCCAAGCAGGCTCATCAAGAGGATAAGAGCTTGCTCGTCGCTGCTCCCCCCTTGGGCATTCTGGAAGGTCAGGGCCTCCGCAGCAATCCCTCCCATGACAATCGTCGAGTATCGGTCCAGGGAAGAGGCGGATACCTTCGCTTTTTCCAGTTGCTCAAAGAGGGTTTGATCCAAGAAAATGGTCCCCGCCTCCCCGAAGGTGGCGCCTGAAGAGGGGAATGAGGCACGTCCATGCGGGGGTATGTGGAAGAGATCACAACAGAAGTGAGTCGGCAGGAACAACGAGGCTGGGCCTTCATCACTCGGACCCTTCCTGCCCTCGTATGACACGTTCCACCCCACCCACCACCTCCAAAACGCAACCCTAACTTCCTTCTCACCAGCCTCCCATATGACCATTCCCCCCCCCCCCCGCTTCCCCCCACGACCTGTGGCATTTTGCATGAATCCCACTCTCACTCCCTCCACTTCTGTCCCTCCACCCCATCCCCCCCCGCCTGACGGTGCCTTTTTTCCCACCTACCGTTAAACACGGGACGCAGCACACAGTCCTGGACCGGACACCCCAACAAGTGCGCTAAGAGGAAATGACCCGCCTCGTGCCGAATGATCCGCTCCTTGTACCGGGGCAGGACGACGCGGGCCAAGGCGTCGAATCCCCGTCCGCCCAACAAAAACCGGTCCACAAAGAAGCCCAAGAGGGTCCCTGGAATGACCGCGCCGGCGTCCACCCCGTAGAACTTGCAGATGGCCAACTCCAACACACACAGGGCCACGCCGGAATACGCCCAGAGGTTCTGCGCCTGCCCGGGCGTGAGGGCGGACATGGGAAGTCCCCCGGTTCGCTGCTCGATGACCTCCCCGTCCACGCTCTTGGAGAGGTAGCTCTCGGAGTACCCACGTTGGTCGGATATGCAGGCGTAGCCTCGCAACAACCCCTTGGTTTTCAAAATGGCGTATGTGTCGGTGATTGCCTCCAATTGGACCTTTTGAAATTCTTCCAAAGGCATGAAGGCCCGCCCCGGTGCCTGAAAGAAATCGTTCGGGTTGGCAACCATCCCTTTCTCTCGCACCGGAACCACTCCCTTCGCCTGCCTGTCCATCAGATTCTCCCGGACCACCTGGGTGTCCGCGAGTTTGTCCAAGATGAGGGATACTTGGGGGCGGGTGATGTGGATTTCGGTCTGATGGGACTTCAAGTAGTCAACCAGGCCAAGCAGGTCCTTCCCCTCCTCCACCAAAGCGTCAAATCTCCGTTGCACATCACTGTTCCCGTGACCAGCCTTCTGCCTGCCCTCCTCGTCGAGATCGTAGGACCGCGTGTCTGGCGCCGACACGTCTTGGCCAGAGGCGGCTGAGTCGTGGGAGGGCGGCGAGGAGGCGGAAGGCTGCGCTTCCTTCTCCTCCTTTTTCTCCTCAGGCTCCTTGGGCGCTGGGGACGCGTGAAGACGGGAGAGTGGGGGAGAAGGAGGTGTACAGAAGGAAAACGACGGCTGACGAGGTAAAGCTGCCGGGGACCGGCAGAGAGCTTGGCTGCCAGAGTGAAGGACAGGGGTTGTGGAGATGGTACGTGGCAGTACGGGCGTGGTCGACGGCCCTAAAAAAGCATACGATGTCGCCACCATGGCAACAAAAAGCTGCGTCGCCCATTGTAACATGTGCATGGCTGCGCACAAGGCTGAAGTGATAGTAGGCTAAACGCGTACGGGTCTTGTCCAAATGCCTGATGTCGTGCTTTTTCTTGTTTCTACCACGGCAGGAGGCAGTGACTCCTCACACTTTTTCTTTTGGGTACAATACAGCGATGTGACGCAAGTCCCCTTTCCTGCGAAAACCTGCGCCAATTATGGACATGTACGAGAGGGTTAATGACATTCATCTTTAAACGTGTATTTACGCCTTCCAACTTCCGCGTTTTTAGCCTTGTGACTCAGGAGGGGGGGCGATAAGAGCGAGAACCCAGCAACGACACGTCAAGGAAAGAATACCTCGGACGCAAAGCTATTAAACCACGCGCACACAGCGCTAGGGACATTCGGTGGATATGTGTGTGGCCAACACTGCGGCTGACACGGTGTCAGGTTGGGACGTGGTGTTTGGAAATGGAACGAAAACGCGGCGAGATAGGGCGGTGTGAAACATTTCTGAGGGTAGCGACTGGGAACACGCCTTAATTATGCGCTTTTCTCAAACCGCACAAAATGATCTCCCTGCCATGTGCATCTATCAAATGGCCCATTTACGTCCAGCTTCGTCTGTGCCTGCGTCAAGAAGACCATTGACGGAGTGTGTTGTCTCTTGCACAGTCCATCGCAGTCTTCTTTACCTCCAGGACAGTATCATGGTGGTACCATCAGAGGACATAACGCTTCAACATGCCATTGACCTCTTTCGCGAGGCGTACGGAAGCGATCCTGACATCGCAGCCTATGCACCGGGACGTGTCAATTTGATAGGTACGCGGAGGAAGATTGTAAAGGGAGGAAGCGTCAAGGGGGACTTGTGGTTGCAGACATTTCGCAAAGCCCGTGCCAGTGGGGGGGCGAGTTGGTATCGAGTCGACGGAAGATTGTTTGATTCCCACTCTTCCCCTCCGGAGCGTTCCTTATTTAACCCACTACATTCCTAACTTTATGTCTCCTTGCCCCTTTCTCATTTGTTAGGGGAGCACACGGACTACAACGACGGCTTCGTCTTTCCTTTAGCTTTAGACCTCCGTACCTTTGTAGTGGGGCGTGGATCCCTCCTTGTCAAACCCCCCAACCCCAAAGCGGCCTTGACGGAGAGCAGTGCCATCTCCGAGAGTGAGCAAGGCATTGTCTCTTTCGTGGCGGATAAGGTGAGGGAGGCAGGGAGGGAGGGAGGGAGGGAGGGAGGAAGGGGCGGAGGGAGGAGGGAGGGAGGACGGGAGAAATCAAGACAGGCAAGGCAGGGTGCCGATAGGAAGGGACCAATGGCATGGCCTGCTTTCATTTACAAGCGTTCTCATCCTCTTTGGTGCTGTATTCTGACTCTGAGTCCATCACGCACCTCCCCTCCCTCCTCCCTTCCTCCTCCCTCTCCTCCTTTCCCTCTTCCTTCCCTCCTTCCTTCCCCTCCAGGGTCTGGCCCCGGGAGAGCCTAAATGGGCCAACTACGTGAAAGGCGTCGTGGCGGAGTACGTCAAGGGTATGTGCAGGCAGAGGGAGGGAGGAGAGGAGGAGGGAGGAGGAGGAAGGTTGATAGGTAGGTAGGTAATAAAGTAGGGAGGAAGGTGGACCTGGAAAATTGAGGAAATGCAGCATGCCTGGTTGCTGCTCTGCCCATCCCTCCCTCCCTCCCCTCCCTCCCTCCTCCCCTCCTCCCTCTCCTCCAGACGTGCCGCGGGCAAGTACCTGGGTTTTCGAAGCCGCCGTCGCCTCCAAGCGTGCCTTTGGGCTCGGGGCTGTCCTCCTCCCGCCCTCTTTGGAAGTCCGCGATGGCCACGTTCCTGAGCAAAATTCTCGGGACACGCGGGCTTTATCACCAAGGCGCTCCGCTGCCAGGTCGCCCTAACCCTCTCCTTCCTCCCCCCTCCCTCCTCCGACCTCCCTTTCCAATCCTGCCTGCCTCCTCCTTTCTTTCATTCTTCTGTGCTGATTCATCCGGTGTCCCTGGCCCTTGCTCACTCCTCTCCTCCTCCTCCTTCTTCTTCTCCCTCTCCCTTCTTTCTTTTCCTTCCTCCTGCTCTTTGATTAGCGACTACGTACGCACATGCATAAGACCTCTCCTCCTCCCTCCTCCCTTCCTCCCCTTCCTCCACCCTAGAGCGCCGAGCACAAATTTGCACATGTTCCCTGTGGCATCATGGATCAATTCGTCTCAGCCTTGGCCAAGACAGGGAAGGTAAGAGGAGGGGAGGAGGGAGGGAGGGAGGGAGGGAGGGAGGGAGGGAGGGAGGGAGGGGCGGTGGGAGTAGCTCTAAGGTTTGGGCTTCTGTGGACGGATCGTGACTTTGCTAGCCGCGCCCTCTTCCATGCCCTTTTGCTCCCTCCTGCTCCTTGAAGGCCCCATATTCCTGCTTTCACATGACAGTCCCGCCGAACGAGAGACGCATGCTTTCCTTCTTTCCTCCTCCTTCCTCGTGCTTTTACCCCTCCCTCGCTCCTTCCGTCCATCCCTCCTTTATCCACTCCCAATCAACCCATTTTCCATCCTCTCAATACGTCCTCCCTCATTCTTTCCTCTCTCCCTCCCTTTCCCCCTCCTCCCTTCCCGTCCCTCCCTCCCTCCCTCCCTCCCTCCCTCCCTCCCCAGGTCCTCCTCCTGGACTGCCGCTCCCACACCGAGACGCTCGTGCCCCTCGCAGACCCAGATCTGGTCATCCTTGTCACAAATTCGAAGGTGATGCAGGAGGGAGGGAGGGAGGGAGGGAGGGAGGGAGGGAGCCAGGGACAAGCCTTCCCCCCGGGTAGGAGGGGGGAGGTTTTCGCGCGTACGCGCTCCTGACATCGCCTCTCCTATATCTCTCCCCTCCTCTCCCCTTCCTTCCCTTTCTCCCTCTCTCCCTCCCTCCCTCTCAGGTCAAGCACAACCTCGGCGGGAGCGAGTACCCCCACCGTGTTGCACAGTGCAAGGCGGCAGTTGAGGGCCTCCAGAAAAAATACCCGGAGGTCCAAAGTCTTCGAGACGTGACGTTGGAGCAGGTATCCCCCTTTCCTCCCTCCCTCCCTCCCTCCTCCCTCCCTCCCTCCATCCCTTAGCCCTTTAGTTTCTCCTTTACCTCGCAGTTTCCCTGTCTCCTTCACTTGTCGTCTGCTCGTCGCGCCCCGCAAGGGCCCTCTGCTTCCTCGCTTCCTTCCACGACCCTCCCTCCCTCCCTCCCTCCCTCCCTCCCTCAGCTCGATTCGGTCAAGACCAGCCTTTCCGAGCTGGTGTATCGCCGGGCCCGGCACGTGATTAGCGAAAATGCCCGAACTCAAGCCGCCGTTGCCGCCCTCCGAAGGAGGGATTACGCCGCCGTCGGACAGGCCATGACCAAGAGCCATGCCAGCCTGAGGGATGATTACGAGGTGCCTCCTTCCCTCCCTCTTTCCCGCCCTCCCCCCCGCCCTTCGGTTGATGTTCACCCCCGCCTCCCTCCTTTCCTTTCTTGAATCAGCCGATTTCGGCACGGCTGGAATCTCCTCATCCCATCACACACATCCCCGCCCTCCCACCCTCCCTCCCGCCCTCCCTCCCACCCTGCTCTCCAGGTCTCCTGCTCAGAACTAGACTTTCTCGTCAGCGAGGCTCTCAAAGTACCCGGTGTGCTTGGCAGTCGCATGACCGGGGGTGGTTTCGGCGGGTACGGCCTCCCTCCCTCCCTCCCTCCTTCCTTCCCTCCTTCCCTCCCTCCTTCTCTCCCTCCCTTCCTGTCTAGCACCCAAGTGCGTGTCATCAGCACGCTCTGCTCACCCTCCCTCCCCTTTCCCGCCCTCTTACCTCCAATCCCTCCCTCCCTCCCTCCCTTTCTCCCTCAGCTGCACCGTCTCCCTGGTTACCAAGCAGGCGGTAGGGATGCTGGAAGTGAAAATAAAGAGCGCCTACCGCGCCCGCTTTGGCGTGGAGGCGGAGACCTTCGTCACCCTTCCCTCCGCAGGCTGTGGCGTCGTGAACCTGAAAAAAAAGGAGGAGGAGAAGGGAAGGCGGGGGGGAGGACGAGGCGCTGGCCCGGTGGTTTCCCTTGGCCGGGGCCTGGTGGTACTGGCGGCGGTGGTGGCTGTGGGCATCGCGGTGGCGAGGAGGAGGTGATGGGGAGGAGGAGCACGGGGGGAGGCGAGGGAGGACAGGAGGGAGGAAGGGGTGAGCTTGTCTCTACCGAGTGTGTTTTGCGTGTGGGTGGGGATGGCGTGGTGGGGGGGGAGGGAGAGGGGAGGGAGTGAGGAAAGAAGGCTGTGCCTGGGATGGATTGGAGGGCGGTCGCCGGATGGAACCGAGCCAGAGGGTGGGAGAGGATGTTTAAAGAATAGATTCAGGGGCGATCGAATAGGAGTACAAAGAATCGCTGCTGTCACAGATTCCAGTCCACGGTCAAATCGACGGAAGTAAATGCCGCAAAAAGGAGTCGAAAATATGGGGAGGAAAGGGGGAAGGAAGCAACTTCAAGCCCAAATGCCGGCGTGCACAAAATCTCACCACCACTGTGTGGCATTCTTTTTCCCCAGCCCTTTACTCTTACCCACGCGCCCTTCCTCCCTCCCTCTCACCGTCCCCCCGCCCCCGTCACCACCGGCAACGCCACCTCCTCCTCCCTCCCGCCCTTGCCTCCCTCCTTCCCCGACCCTAGGACCCGTGATACAAAGGCTGCCATCGCCGCGCACGTCTCCCGCGGCCTCTCATCGTGAACGCAATGCCCTCCCTCGATCTCCACCACCTCCACGTCCTCCCACGCCGCCTGTAAGAGGGCAGCGCGCCCCTTAGCGTCGTTCAAAGGATCAAGGATGCCCTGTGCCACCAAGACGGGGCCGCTGTGGGGAAAATGCCGAAACCCGGGTCGGGCTTTAGAATCCACGGTGACCTTCCACTCCCCTCCCAAATTCAGGACATGGCGTAAGTACACGAAAAAGACGAACCCCTGCCTTCCCAACGCGTCACGGGTCACCGCGTCCTCCCTCCCCCCCCCTGCCCTCCCACCAACCCTACCCGAACTTGGCCATCAGCTCATTTGTGGACCGGGGGGACGGCAATCGACCGCCCGATGCGAAGACACCCAAGGCACCGGGATCGCAGCTGTCCCGGACGATGTTGTTGACCAGGCGGGGGCCGACTTCCTGAGGGGAGTGCCTGTAGAGGTCCTTACAGATCTGTTCCACCCGTGGTTGCAAGTACCAGAACAGACCGGCGGAGAAGGCGGTGAGGACGGCTTTGGGTGGCCCGGAGAAGGGAGGGAGGGAGGCAGAACGCGTGGTTTCCTCCACCGTCCGTCCCGCCCTGCTCGTCAACTCCGCCGCGTAGGCCTGGAAAGAGAGAAAAGGGGAGGAAAGAAGGGAGGGAGGGAGGGAGGAAAAGACGTCAGGACAAGCGTGCCTGCCTGCCTAGAATGCCCCCGTCCCCTCCATCCCCGCCGCCCCTGTGCTTCGGAGAATTCGGTGTCAAAAGGCGAGGGCCCATTCCCTCCCCTCTCGAACCATGGCAACTTGGAACCACCTCGGTCACCTTCGTGGGTAATGTCGGGGCAGGAGATCACTCCCACCCTCCCTTCCCCTTCCTCCCCCCCCTCCTTCCCTCCTTCTTGCCCCCTCCTTCCTTCCTTCCTACCTCCGGCGACGTCACTTTCCCCGCCGTGTTGATCAAGATCAGGCCTTGGCACAGAGGACCGATGTCTGCTGCCACGCTGGCGGCCGTAAAGCCGCCGATGGAGTTTCCGGCAATGAAAAAAGGCGACTGGAGCACTTCCAAGGCAAAGTCTCGGACCTGATCCTGCCACAAATACTGCGTGTACGTCACGCTTGGCTTCTCGGAGTGACCAAAGCCGAGCAAATCCAAGGCGAATACCCGGACGCCCCGGGGAAAGCGGGCGTGGAAGGCGGGGTCGAAATGAGGATGGGCCGGGTCCCCCATGCGACGAAGCTCGAGGAAACATTTCGACCACTGGTCCGCACTGGCCCCAAAACCGTGCACCAACAACAGGGTCGGCACGTCCTCCCCCCCGCCCTCCGCCGGCACCTGCCCTTGATCCTCCGGGCCCGAGCCCCCCGACCCGCTCTTTCCGGATGCCATGTGTGGTTTGGAGACCGCGTAACGGACGTTGTGCCCGTGAAACCGCCAGTATTTGAATTCAAATGGTTCCGTTTCCGGCCAGGAAGCATGATCCACGTCCCGCTCTGCCAACACTTGGTGCCACTCTCGACGCTCCAGCACTTCTGAGACCAAGGCCGCCTCTACTCCCCGGCCTTGCAGGAGGAAAGGGCGGAGGGCGGGAGGGAGGGAAGGGGGTGGGGACGGCGGGAGCAGGGTAGCCAAATACCGGGGGGAGAGCACACCGAGGTCGAGAAGGGGAGAGAAAGCGCGGGTGAAGACTTCGCCGTCGAAGAGGCCTGCGTAGCCTGTCAGGGAAAAAGGATAAGGGCGGGAGGGCGGGAGGGAGGGAGGGAGGGAGGGAGGGAGGGAGGGAGGTAGGGAGGGAGGAAGGGAGGGAGCGGGCGTGAAGGTGCCACGGCTTGGCCACAGCCCACCCGGAGCCCACGGCACGCGTGACCATGTGAGAGGACCCTCCCCGCCCCCTCCCCTTCCTCTCCTTTTACCTTTAGCGAGCACCAGGCGCCGCATCACCTGCCTTTCCAGGCCAGTCCCGGACGCGGGCAAATGCTTCTCGCCGAAGGCCAGAGGGCCCAGCTCCATATACTCCTTCACCCACCGCAACGCCAGCGTCTCCCCCCCCACCCTCCCCTCCTTCCCTTCCTCCCCTTCCCCCTGGTCCTCCGGATAGTAGCTGGGCGTCCAGTACTCTTCCCGGGCTGCCAGGGCTCGTGCCTGCCTCAAGAGGGAGGCCGTGGGAGAGGGAGCGGGGGAGGAAGGGCTTTCTTCCCCCCCAAAGGTGAGCTGCAGCAGCTCCTCGAAGGAAGGGATACGACCCACGTCCTCAGGAAGCCAGGGGGAGGTGGAAGAAGAGGGAGGGCTGGAGGGAGGGAAGGAGGGAAAGGGCGGGTCGAGGGGCAGCTTCTGAACCACGGGGAGGTAGTCCTTCGCCCAATTGTCCCCGACCGTTCCTCCCTTCACACTGGAGCGGAGGCGAGTGGTCCATTTGTGAACGGTGATGGGCTTGGAGGAAGAAGATGAGGGGGAGGGAAGAGAGGAAAGCCCGCGCCGTACGAGGGATCGTTGGTTCTCGGTGACGTCCTCGTAAACCCACAGGGATGTGGCCTGAGAGGCGTGCACGAGGGCGGGAAGCAGCTCCTCGACGGGCCCAGTGCGGACGATGAGGGGGGAGGAGGCGTGGGGATGTCTTTGGAAGGAGTCGCGAAGGTCGTTGACGGCGAGGAGGTAGAGGTGGAGGGTGTGGGGGGAGAGGGTGGCGAGGAAGGCCGGGTCGAGGATGAGGAGGGGGATAATGTGGGAGGAAGAGGCGGAGGAGGAAGAAGAAGGGGATGTTGACTTGAACAAGGCTTCGTTGTCGTGTAAGCGCATATCGCCGCGGGTGAACCAGACCAAAGACCGGTCGATGGAATCCTGGGAGGATGAGGTCGAACCAGCGGAAAAGCGGCTTGTGAGGGAGACAAGGCGGGGAGAAGTCCCACAAGGCAGTTGGACAGACCCGCCACAGGAAAGCGAGGAAGAAGGCTGAATGTACGACGTGAAAAGTGGTAGAAGGGAGGACGAAGGGAGGGGCAAGGGGCGGCTGCGAAAGCCATACGTGTCCGATGGAAGGAGAAGAAGGGAAAGGACTACGGAGGCCATCAATGCATGAAGAAAACTCCTGGAGACCTTCATCCCTATGTTATATAGGTGTAGTTCATTGAAACAGAATTCGTTGAACTTTACGCGTGTATAGTCGGATTAGTGGCCTAGCCAGGTCAGCAGGTGTGGAATGGTGGCATCCTGAAGTGTGGGCGTAGGAAGACTTTCGACAAGCGTGTTATTTTGCGGGCAAGCGTCTGTCATACTGTCTTTTTCTTTGAATGAATGCAAACACAATGCACAAGATTTTTGGGACTCCTTTCCACGATTTGGCGTGTTTTAAGGCTTGAAGTCCCTAATACTTCCCGTGTCGACGAAACGCCCTCGCCAGCGGTCACTCGCCATATTCCCTTTGAGTTAAATCGAAGGCTATATACACAATGCGATACTTCGTCACCTTACCAGACTTGCGCTTGGTTCAAAAAACCTCACAAGTACCTCCAGACACACGTATAGTTGATTGAGAAAGGTGGGCGGCATGCTGGAATGGAGGCAGCAGCATTTCAGGTGCCAGGAGGTTATATCGGAGAGGCCGGGCCCCGGGGAGACGGGCACAAAATCTCCCACATGTGATCAATCTTGGCACGAGGAGTGGACATAAGATTCAATCTGAAGCCCTGCCTTCGGTTTGGAGTTCTAGGACAGGTTTCACGGGTATTTTCAAGACGATTCCGCGCGCCTTCTTGTTTCCTCTCTTTTTGCAGTCCTTGGGGTGGGCTCATCCCCAGTACATGCCACCAGTCTAATTGTTCAAGCTCATTAGAGTCTAAAATGTCAAGCACAGTGTGTTTTTCCATTTCCCTTGCGGATTTGTTCTCCTCGACATTCTTTTTTCCCCCTCCCTCCGTCCCCTCCTCTGCCTCCTCAGCTCGGGTGTCCCACCTGTCGCTTTCCCCCCGCGCTTGAGGCGAAATATCAAATGAAATCAGGGAAGAAGTTGCGGGCAAGCTCTCATCGGAGGCGGGGATGAAAAACGCAACATCTTCGCCGTTGTAACTCCCATTGCTGATGGATGAGAGAAAGGATCGCGAAGGAGATGAGGGGGGGGACGCCAAGGTAGACCCTCGGTCTTCCTCCTCTTCCTCTTTAATCTCGCGTTCGCCTCCTCCTTCGACCCAGCCCTCCTCAGCATCCCTGCCCTTTAGCTGATATTGTGGCCAGATAAAACTCCGCTGTGCGTAGGTTGAGGGCAGGAAGAAGAGCATATTGCAATTACGATGTACAGGTATGCAGCAACAAAGGACATGGAGCGAATTCATCTTTCTTCAAGTAAATGGTAGGATGTTGAATCGAGAAGGTAAACTCCTCGGCAGCACGCGTCGGGTACTTAAGGTCGGGAGAGGGCACAGCCGGCCGTAAGACGCCACACTTGTGTCCAGAAAAGTCCTTTCCACTCAAAGTAGCGTGCCTTTGCACGATTGTAAGACATCATGAAGCAAAATTCGACACCACAACGAACCTGATATTCACTGACGTAGGACTCGGACATGTCGGCTCTTCCTCGCGTTGGCAGCACCTTGTCTCCGGTAGTCCGGGCCACTGTCCCTTTTCTTATTCCATGACTTTTTTTCACATGGTGTGCATGAGAGCTCGGACGCCTCAGTAATTTCTTTCCTCTTTCCGAAAGCAAGTCTCCACGTTTGCGGGTTGGGGCCCGGGGCCCTCTCTCTTCTTCTTCACGATCCCAAGCAAAGTACAACGGAATCTTGTCTGAGGAGGCATATACAGACCAGGGGTGCCGAGGTGTGTTGAGGTGTTGAGGAGAAGAGTTCATGCTCGAGTTGACAAAAGGTAAAGAATTTTCGGTCACGTTTGTGCAGCTCTGATGAAAGATAAGTTTGCGGCCCTACATTGGCTGCGCTAACCTCCCGTTAGCTACTGAGACTTGCGACGCTGTAGAAAGACGTGAACAATGAAACAATTAAAACAATGAGTACGCACATGTGAACCGTTTTCCTTGTATATTGTTGACATGTTGTTGGGATTGTGGGCCGACTCGCCGGGATGAAATTGAACTCGGAAAACCTATCCCGCATGCCTCTCAAGACTGCCAAAATTCCCAAGAGCCAAGGCACTCGGGCTCGGGCACACAGGACAAAGAGGCCTCCACAAAACACTGCAAACATGCGAAGCAAGGGAACATGTAACCATGTCTTTGGTCAAAGCTCAAGATCGATCGCATGTTGACGCCGTGCTCGTTCCCTTGCTCGAGCTTGTGATCTTGGTGTCAAGCGCAGACACAGAGTGTGGCGTGCTCCCAGCCCATCGCCTCCGTCCTCCTAGTCTCGCCATTCGCCCTCTATGGTCGATTTCGAACCACCCCCCGGCATGTCCCACGCGCAGTGGAGTTGCCTACTGCGAGAAATTTCTCCTGATATCACTCCTGATGTATGATTTGTAAAAGCATGTGACGTGTCTGACGGCAGGGGCTCCGCGGGGATCAAGGGCTGGTAGGGCCTGTCCGTGCGAGAGGCAGTGCTTTTCCTATTTTTCCGGGGTGTCTCCCGTTTCAATCGACCTCCAAATCTGATACGCACTGAAAAGCAAAAGACGTCCACGGAATTCGGAGTCGGTCGTTTCCCTTGTCTGTGGGCTTTTGTGTCGCTGTGGGTGTTGCCTTTCCGAATTGGTTCCCCACTTCAGACCCCGATCACCCCTCCAACCCTCAGGATACTGAGGTCGAGCCGATTGTGTGTTGAGAAGTCAATTCTCACACCATTCGTGATCCATACACACCGCAGCAGGTAACAAAAAGTATCACAATTTTGCAATCTGTTGGCTTCGAACAGTTCTTCGGACATCGATAAAGAGGAGGGGCACCCGACACGAGGGTGAGGGAGGGTCTGCGGAGTTCGCGGCGGGGAAACGAAATTTCCTCCGTGCTCTGTTCCAGTACTTTCCTTTTTGCGCGCTTCTTGGGCGTCCTAGGCCAAGCGGCGAGAGCAAACCACACCCTGACAAGTGCGTGAACTTGATGAGCGTGGAGGCAGCGGCCATACTGGAAAAGAAGACCCAAGACAGCGCTGCCTCTGCCACGAGTGCCAGTAGCGCCGACATGTCTCCCAATCGGGACAAGGACAAGGCGGCGGGCGGCACGGAGCACGACGAGCGAAGCGGCAGTGAAAATGGAGAGGGACTTGAAGCCGTGGGTGGGGAAGGTCCTGCCATCCAGGTATCGGAAGGCACGCCGGGGGTCAAGAAGGGGTTGGGGGAGGTGGCCACCACCACGAACGGGTTCCATGGAGGGAGCACGGCAACGATGACCGCCAATGGTGCGGTGGAGGATGAGGCCAAGCCAGACGCGGCGTCTCTTTTGCCGTCAGCGGCGGGGACGCACGAGGGGGACGTCAGAGCGGTGCGGCAGGCCTTCGAACATTACCTCTCCCTGGCGTACCTGCGGGCGGACCAAGGCTTTTTGGTTTCGTACATGAACCCGCAAATGTTCATTCCCCTCTCCGTCCTCGTCACACTACCGGCCCTCGCAGCCCTCTCTCCCTCCCTTTCCCTGGTAGTGGCGGCGCTCAAGGACCATCCCACGTTGACTTTGAACGAGGAGCAATCCAGCGTCCGACCCAACGTCCACGTGCCCCGGACGACGGTAATATTGCGCGAAATTAGCAGCGAGACTCCGGAAGAGGAGATCCGCTCCCAGCTTTTGGGATGGGAGGGGTGTCCCGAGATCAAGAGTCTTCGGAAAGACGTGGGCGACACCTGGTTTGTAGGTCTGGAGGATGAAGGCGCGGCGAAATGGATTTTGGAAAAATTGCGCGAACGACTTTGGCATGGGAAACCCATCCGAGCCCGGCTCAAGTCCGAGAACGTGGTGAACAAGGCGTTTTTTGCCGGAGAAGGAGGCGGGACGGGCGGGGGGGACGAAGGTGGGAGGTATGCCCGGCGGGGGGGCGATCCGACACCGACTCCACCGGGGCGCAAGGGAGGGAAAGGGGGGGTAGGAGGGGGTGGTGGGGGTCTTATGAATGGGAGTGTCGCACATCCATACCATGCAGACCAGTACCAGGCGACTCAGCAGGCTCACTTGCCGCCTCTTCCGTCGCAAGACCTGGACCGGGGGGGTCCCTACCCGCCCGCCCTCCGCGGTCCCCCCCCTCCATTCCTGCCGACGCCCTCCACGATAGGTGGGGGGGGAGGAGGCGGGGGAGGAGGGGGAGAAGCGATGGGCGGTGCTCCGTTTGTGTACTTGAATGGCGGGGGGGGGCGGGCGGAGGGCGGGGGGGAGGAGGAGGCAGCTTCGCAGGTGGGCCCATGGCTGGATATGGAGGGAGGGGGGGAGGGGGAGGAAGGGGTGGAGGGAGAGGTGGAGGGTTCCTTTACGGACCAGGAAACTTTGCAGGAGGAGGAAGGGGGGGAGGAAGGGGGGGAGGCAGGGGCGCCGGAGGGCATTTCCAGCAGCCCCAGCAGGGGGTCGGTCCGCTAGGAGCGGGGGGAGGGGGAGGGCTGCATGAGTTCGCGGGAGGCGGGGGAGGAAGGGGGGGAGGGATGTACCGTATCCGGGGCGGGGAGGAAGGGTATGGTCCTCTGGGCTCGGCGCCGCTCTTG
>SDOX01000018.1:100129-165437 GCA_004565275.1 Nannochloropsis salina CCMP1776
GCCGCAGCCCGAAAATTACTCGTCGTCTTCCCCATCCGCTCGTTCTCCACCACGCCCCTCCCTCCCTCCCTCCCTCCCTCCCCTTCCTCCCCCTCCTCCTCCACCAGCATCACGCGCACGTTCGGGTCCTGGTGCTTCAAATAAACCCCCACACCTGCCAGAGTACCCCCCGTCCCGGCCCCAGAGACAAAGGCGTCGATCTTGTGCCCGACCTGCCGCCAAATTTCAGGCCCCGTGCCCTCAAAATGGGCTTTGAAATTCGCCAAATTCTCGTACTGATCCAAATGCACGATCTTGGGCATGTGCCGGCGGAGACGCAGAGGCCCTGGTCCCTCCTCCCAACCCTCCGACGGCACCTCCCTCCTTTCCTCCACCGACTCGTCCCTCCCCCCCGCCCCTTCCGCACCTCCCGCCTGGTCCCCCTCCTCGCTTCCCGCCACTCCTGCCTCCTCCGCCTCCGCCTCCGCCTCCTCTTCCTCCTCCTCCTCGACCCTCAGACCCTGGTGATGGGCCTGAAAGGACTGCAAAGCAGCGGCTTGCGCCTCTCTGAGTTCTTGGGCTAAAGCCGCCGCCTGTACGGAGGGAAACATGGGCACGTGAGCGAACCGAATACCGAGGTGTAGTGAAAGCATGCGGGGAGAAAGGTGCCTTCGAGAAAGAGAGGACGGAGTGCGCGGGTCAATGAGCAGTGAAAGCCTTGAGATACAGCCTGGGGCTCCCGTTGGGTGTGCGGCAAGCCCATCCTGACCAAACGGATGGGACGGGGGAAAGACGAAGTCGACAGGGAATACGGCCCCGGGCCCGAGGGTATGCAATGCCATCCAGGAACCTCCTCCCTTCCACCCGAGATCACGGCGACAAGAGTGAAAGCATGGAGCAGAACAATCAAAAATTGGCTGGAAAGGCCCCGAAGCGAGCCTAAGACAGGACGCGTCTTCCTCCCTCCCCCACCGCCACCCGGACAACCCCTTGGTACCTCCCTGGCCGGTGTGGGAAGGGCCAGGGGAGGCTTTATAAGGGATGCCTTGACCACTGAACCGACGCCGACAACGACGAGGCACTGTCTCGCCCACATTTCCATGTTTGCGAGCGGGAGGCAAAAGGGGAACGGGAGGATAGCGGGGAAGGGAAGGAGGGAGGGACGGAGGGACGGAGGGAAGGAGGAAAGGAGGCTTACCTTGTGGTAAAAATGCCGGGAATCCGAGAGCGGCACGGAGGGCTGGACGTGGACATGCGCCCCGTAGGCCCGCATCAAATCCACTTTAACGGCCGAAACGCTGTCGGGGACGACGAGGACGCATTGGTAGCCTTTCGCGAGGCTTGCCAAGGCGAGGCTGATCCCAGTGTTCCCTCGAGTTCCCTCCACGATGACGCCCCCGGGCCGGAGCCGCCCTTTCCGTTCTGCGTCCTCCACTGTCGGGGGGTGGGGAGGTTGGTATTTCGAGACGGATGGAGGGTCCGCGGGTGGGGGGCGGCATGGCATGGCGCGAGAGAGACTCTGAGAGGCATTAATTGCCGCCGAAAGAATGAGGGACATCGGGGGCTCTCAAGAGTTTTTGTACGTCATTGATAGGCGCTAAAGAGGCCCTGAAAGGCATTGATAGAGCAAATAAAGGGCACCAGGGCAGGCCGCCTAGACAATCCTTCCTCCCCGCCCCCGCAATGGACGCCTGCGCCCCCGAGGACGCCTCCACAAAGCCCGCCATCTCGCCTCCCCACGCCTCTCGTAGTGTCCTGCCCCCACTCTTACCCATGTACACAGCCGCCCGATCGTTGATACTCCCGGAGGGGTTCAGGTGCTCGGCCTTGGCGAGGATGCGGCAGCCCGTGATCCGGGAGAGGGACTTGATTTCCACCAAGGGGGTGTTCCCCACCGTGCCTGCGAAACCTTCCACCACCTGGGGGAAGGGAAAGAAGGAGAGGAAGTACACTGCCTGGATGGGAAGGAACTGAAACGGACGAGGCGACAGGCAGCGGTCTCAGGCAAGGAAAAGCCCGGGGCCCTGGGGCACGCCGCATGCACAGCCATGGTACCAACCCCAAAGGCATCCTCCTTGTCTCCTGGCCCCCATCCGCCCTTCTCTCCCTCCTCCCCACCCTCCCTCCGTCCGTCCCTCCCTCCCTCCTTACCTCGTCCGTGTGGCTGTGCATCCCGTGGCGCAAGTTCCCATGGCCCATCCGCTTGCCTCCCCCCCCTCCCCTTTCCCCGTTGTCCCCTGACCGGTTGTACGGCGGCCTATAGAAACGACGGTTTTTCTCGTCATCATTGGTCGTCCCTCTTTCCTCCTCCTCCTCCTCGGACGAGTGCACCCAAGCAGGATGGCCTTGCGCCCGGGCGGGGCCACGGCACGGAGAGGAAAAATAAAAGGAGGAACCCGGAGTCCCTCGCTTTCCGTTCTCCGCCGAATAGTAAGGCGTGGTCAGCGCCATGGCACCCGCGGCTGCGGTTATACAGGCACTGGCCTGTTCAAGGGAAGGGCCGGGCCGGGCGTTACGTGAGGGACGTGAGGGGCCCGGGGGGGAAAGAGAGGAGGGAAAAAAAGACGAATGCGTGGCCTCAATCGAGACCTACACTGAAGAGCGGACATAAATGTTCATTTGGAAAGTCTCCGACACAGATGTACCTCACGCTCCTTCGATCCTCGCCAGACTGTCTCGCTTACCTTGAGGATGTGTTCAACGACACGCCTTGATCCTGGGCCTCGGGAAGAGAAAAAGTACATGACTGTGGAAGAACGGGGTTCAGTACGTGCCCGCAATCATCGATTTTGACATGCTGTTGACTCTATGCTCAGAAATGCCCAGTATAGTCATTATAGCAGCATGACAAAGTGAATATGACTGTAATTGTTACAGAACTATGAGGCGGGGGGGGGAGGTCGGCAAGCAGGCTAACAGAAAGCGTATAATTGCTGCGTCTTCGTCACTGCCCAGCAAAAAACGCGCATCAAAGCCGCAAAGTAGTGGCCAGATGTCTATGTCTTGGCTCCTGTAATCCTCGCACGACACACCTGCCATTCCAGGTTCCCACCATGCTGCTGCCCCTTCTGTTCTTTGCCCTCGCCGAGCCTCAGTAGGAGACAGCGAGGCTTGATGGGATGAGGCATTATACGACACATCTTAACCCCATGACGAGGGAGGAAGGACGGTGGATGTGGCCCGTTCTCGTGTCATGTACTACAGGAGCTGATTGATGTGCACGGTAATGTCGGCACCTTAATATTGGCGGACCGCGCATATAGCAGGCTCATCTACATCGGCGCAGTGTGAAGAAACGGCAAGCTCTCAGGAGAAAGCGACTGCTACGTAAGAGGTGAAGATAGAGGCATGGGAGGGCGGAAAAAGGTACGTGTTTGTCGAACGAAGGGGGTGGGGGGAGTCATGATGAAAAGAGAGGTAGCGGAGGAGTTATCCGGAAAAAAGAACAAAATTTAGTCGAATTTTGGCCCTCCTGTCCCATCTGTTGCAGCTTCCCCGCACATGTAGCTAGATCGCCGAGGTTTGCCACGGCACGTGTGTTTCTGTGGTGTACAGCTCGTTTTGAACCAATCTGTCGAAATCTTTCCCCGCTTGCTCATGTTTTGGCAGCACCACGTTGACGCCCCCCATCCACCCGCCTTCTCCACCTTGTTTTCACCAGGCCTCCAAAAAAGTCGCAAAAAAGAAACGACCCAGCCTACGCACGGTTTTTAAATGCGTGCAATGTAACAACGACGGCGTGGTAGAGTGTGTCATGTGAGTGGTAATTCCCCAGGCCCCCCAGTCTCTCCTCCCCCCATAAGCCTCTCCCTCGTATTCACAAGAAGCACTCAAACTCGTCACCGGCTCTCCATTTCAGTCGAAAGGAGCAAGGCACCGGGGAGGTGGTTTGTCGCGTCTGCGGCGCTTCTTTTATATGTGCCGTCAATTGTGAGTATCAAAATCAATGAGGGCGGTGGGCGTTTGTGACGAAGATGTCAGGCAGCCGGTGTTTGTATGTTCGGGAGTTGTGACTTACAACCTCCCCCCCCTTCCCTCCCTGACCCTCTGACCACCTCCCTCCCCCACAGACCTGTCGAAACCCATCGACGTGTACTGCGAGTGGATCGACGAGTGCGAGCGGATCAGCGGGGAGCAAGAGCAAGTGGAGGGGGACGTTGGAGAGGGGGGCATGTAGGAAGGAGGGAGCGAAAAAGGAGGGGAGGGAGGTGTATAATGGGGACCGAAGCACGCATGAAAGTAAAAAAGAGCACGTCTGGCAAGGCCGGCGTCAGGACGTCTCGTCTTATTGTCGCTATTTATTGGCACATGTCCCATCCGGACCCATTTTTGGCGCGAAAGAGGACCTTCACCTCCAGCGCTTCTACATCCCTCCACCTCCTCTCCTCTACCCCCTCTCCTTCGCCTTCCTCGCCCCCTCTCTCTTCTCCTCAGGGCC
The DNA here is from genome assembly GCA_004565275.1 of Nannochloropsis salina CCMP1776. Lineage (NCBI taxonomy): Eukaryota > Eustigmatophyceae > Eustigmatales > Monodopsidaceae > Microchloropsis > Microchloropsis salina. Next base: position 104,547 of record SDOX01000018.1, read on the forward strand.
GTCCTCCTCGCTCACTCTCCCGCGTTCTCCTTGAAGCATCCCATCCGAGAACCCTTGGGCCAATCCTCGGTCCCAGCCTGTCCCGAGTCGTCTTCCTTCCGGCCCCCTCCCCGCCCCTCAGGACCGACGCAAGAACATGTGGAGGAGGAAAAGAAATTCCGAGAGCATGGCCACGTTGATCCAGACGTGCATGAGTGCGTGGCTATTCCACTAAGGCATGCAAGAGGGTTTGACAATCCAGGGGAACGGAAGGAGAAGGCTAGAATGTGAGCGTATGCGCATGGCATTCAAAAAATACAACGTGACGTATTCATCAATGTCCTCGAAGTCCTGCGCTGTCCTCCCCTCCCTCCCTCCCTCCCTCCCTCCCTCCCTCCCTCCCTACCCAAACGTCGAACTTCCCGGGTGCGAAACGCTCGGGAAAATGGAGGGCGTACGTGAGACCCCCCACCACCAGTGAACCCGTCATCCCGCAGGCGCACAGCAAGGAGGGAGGGAGGGAGGAAGGGATGGAGGGCGAGGTGCAGTCCTGATAAGCCTGGAACCAAAGTGGAAGCTGGTAGAGGCTGCCAATCTCCAGAAGCATGCGGAGGCGGCCGATGTGGCACAACACAACTTGACGGATGTGTGTCACCTACAGCGGAAAGATAAGCGACAGCAACAGGGAGGGGAAACCCCGATGCGATAAGGGAGGGAGGGCGAGGGGAAGGAGGAAGGAGGGGTGAGGGAAAGTGTCCTTGACGGAAAACCTGGCCGGAGAACTTCCCTTAGGTGTCTCACGCCACATGACGACGGCGCTTTATCTTTTCTATTCGTATGCACCGTCTTTGGTTTCCCTCTGGGACGCTCGACTGCGTGTCTCCCGCCCCTGACCCCCTCCCTTCTTTCTTCTCTTGTTCCCCCCCCTCAGGTCTCACCAAGTACGCCGTTAAGCCCATGGCTAGCAGCACGTTCAAGAGTGTGCCCCACCATGGATAGACAAAAACCGCCTGGGTAAACGCCAATATGACGGAGGCGATGAAGATGCCGAGATAATCCAGTTCCAGACACAGCTCGTACACGTGCTGCGAGATCCCCGCGTTGCCGACCAGGTGGCAGACGATCGAGGCGGGGGCATGGATCCACGCTACGTGCAAATAAAAAGAGGCGAACACTATCGCAGAAAGCCAGTCACGGCGGAAGACGCCATAGATGTAGGAGGCAACAAAGAGTAAGACGTGCGAATGCACCCACGAAAACACACTTGTCCAGGTATCCAGCCAAGAATTGTGCTGATAAAACAAGCCTTGACACGCCTCCCGCAAGGTAATGCATCGTCGATATCCGGACAATATAAAGGGGTTTCCAACAAGGTAAGGAGCAGCCTCGTGCCGGGATACCGACAGACGGGCTGGACGGCTCCCCTGGGACGAGGACAGGCTCCGTTCCCTCTCCTCTCCGACTGGCCGTTGGGTATAGTCCTTGGCATCGTCGACGCTGCGACGTTTCTGGCTGCGGGTGCGACGATAAGTTGCAGCCTCGTGACGAACATCTTGAGGATCATGTTGACATTGGCGGACTGAGGGGGGGCTGGCACCCGCGCCAGCACCCGATGGGAGTGGCGGAAGGTCCCAGGGGACACGGGGCAAAGGCGACAGTATTTTGAGCTGATGACCACCTTGATCGTCATCCTCGCTATCTCTGTATGCCGGCGTAGAATATCTAACCATGGTGACGATGTTCGAGGACGGTATCTATCCGTATAGGTGGATTCGATATATTTGGATTATGTCTCGTGATTCAGGAAGATATAATATAACTGAGTTAGAGATACAATCACGAGGATCAACAGCGTCACACCTCCAATATTTGTGATATTTTGTCATAGAATGAATTCGGAAGTCTGACTTCACATTTTAGTACGTTTCAATGTGTCATTGTCGTACGTCGGAGCCCGTGTCAGAATGGAATCCAACCTTCGTTGATTTGAAAGCTCGTCACACGGCAAATATACCGCCCAAAACATGGAAAGATCCTGAGTTCTTGCCAGACTGGACTAGCGTAAACTAATTTAAATATGCATGAATGCCACTCTCCAAGAACCACACGACTTGCGTTCTGTCAAAGGTATTAATCACATTTTTTTCTGCACAGAAGCTGAACTAACGGCTGTGGCAGTCGCTCAACGTTATGTGACGTTTCAGCATCCGCAAAACAAAGAAAGATTTACAAACCCATGTAACCTTACTCCGTGTACACAATGTTATTAAAACTTCTGAAACTAAGTAAACAGAGTGAAATGTGCGTCGATTCATTCTTTTTCTTGATTCACCAAATGGAACATATGCTTTCGTAATAACCTCCTTGTCTCAGGGGGCTCGCAACAGGTGTCGTTTTGTTCATATTCGCTGTACATTCGTTTGCCATATGTGCAAAGTGTGTATCAAATAAGCCACTTACCACGGCATGTATGAGGTAGTGCCGGCGCTTGACCCCGCGTTTCCGCCTCTCTTAGACCGCACTCATCCCTTCTGCAATTTTCGCAACGGCCGGAACCTTTCCATGTCCTATCCCCGCAAAGCCGATCAATCCTTCTACAATACTTTGTTTCGGGAACTAAAATTTCCTCCCATGTATCACTGTCGAGCATAGGCCTAAACACAAAGTTGCCTCTTATACCGGCCTCACGCTAAGCTTGTCGGCTACACATGTATATGCATATCTATAAAATATTTTCCCCTCCCCTGCCGTAGGAGATCCTCCTTTACCGTTTAGACACCGGGGGTCCGCGGTCCATGTGTAGGAACATGGCTTCTTCCTCGTCTTCGAATGCTTCTTTGACCATCTGTAAGGGAGGAAAATGTGTCAAGTAAGTGCAGTGCAATTATTCAAGTCTCTCTCCCTCTCTTCTCCTCCTTTGAAGTTTCCAAGAGCAAGTACTCGGGTCCACAACTGCATTTAGCCTCTCTTGTCCTACCCCCTTCTCTTCCCGGTCCCTCCTATTCCACCCTCTGCCTACATCGTTGACAACTCCCCCCACTCCGAAGGCGGGCACGATGCGCATGACACGGCCCAGCAAGACGTTCCGGTAGCCGCTCTTGATCTCTTGGAGACGACTGAGCCACGTCGCATCTGAAAGTGACCGCAAAGGAGATGCGTTGGGGGGTAAGAGTGAGGTGAGGGACTGAAGAGCGGAACGCGCGATGGGTGACAAGTCTCCCTCCCTCCCTCCCTCCCTCCCTCCCTCGCTCGAATTCCCCCTCCACTCCTTACCTTTTCGCACGTATAGATCCATGGCAAGGATATGCAAGGGCGTGAAAGGGATCTGCGCCAGCATGGGGACGGCGAAGGAGGCGGCAATGTCGGCGTACCGCGGGCGGAAGCTCAAGTCTTCCACCAGGTGGTCGCGCACCGTGTTCTAGAAGGAGAAGAGCGGAGAGGAGCAAAGGGCGAGACATTGGCATCAGATTATAAAACAAGGCAGAAAAAGCTGTGATCAAGCAGAGAAAGCCTTCGTAAAGGACCTATCTCGGGAGGGGAAGGGGAACAAGGGTGCTCGAATGGAGGCAGGGACGCGCTACGTACCTTGAGCACGAAGGTGGAGGTGACGGTCATCCCGTCACGAATGCCAAAGAGGAGATAGGAGGAGAGAGGGAAGGAGGAAGCACTTTTCTTCATCATGCGTGCGAAGGCCCTGTCCTTGAGGGAAACGCCCACAATGTTGACGAGGGAGGTAGTCACGGCAGTAGGAATCTTGTAATCGATGCCGTTTTCCTGAACGGGACAGGTGGAGAAACGAGAAAAAAAGGAAGGCATCATGACAATGGAAGAGAGGCAACAAAGAGCGGCGTGAAGGTCCCGTTCCACCCCCCACCGTCCCGCCTCCCCCCCCCTGCCTTCTCCCGGAACCCCTCCCACCCTTCACTCCACTAACCGTGCACCAGGCCTCCGTGCCGTTCGCAGCCATATAGGTGCTTAGATACACGCCCCCCATGATCCGCAACGCCGGGTTCCACGACGCCCGCCCTGTGTACAAGTCACTGGCCGTCCGCTTGACGGCAGTGCCCACCCCAATGTGGTCGAACTGACTCCGGACAATGGCTAAATCCAGCACCGTGATCATGGGGCTGACGAGAGACCCTGCGACCACTGCAGCAGTTACAGCCCCTAACGTGGCGTTGGCGGGGTGGGAAAGGCCGATGTTGGGAACGTGGAGTTCATGCGGCAGGTGGATGCCGGCGTCGGTGATCACGTGCACCCCCGTGGAGGCCATGGAGACGACCGTGTTGTTCCTTCGCAAGGCTTGTCGACCTTCATCTGCCATGCTAGAGAGTTTCCGGCTCATTTTCGAGGTGGTCTCATCGGCGCTGATGGAAAGCCGACGGATGAGAGACATGTTCTGAGGATCCTCGCCTGCGGTGGCGCTGGCGCTGGTGGAAAGGGCGGCAAGTTTCGCGGTTGAGGCTTGAGCAGAGAGATTTCCAGAGCTTGTGGGTGCCGCTTGCACCTTATCCGAAGCAGGTGGAGACGAAATCGCACGGGTAGAGGCCTTGGAGGAAATGCCAGGCGGCTGAGAGCTCATGGTAGCAGTTCCTGCCGGGGACGACGCAGTTTGACCCATTACTTGCAGAATTTATAAGGCGGTGTACTTTTTTGAAGGTTAGGTAATTGAGACTCTGAGTTTGGGGAATGGGCCACAATCAGAAATCGGATAAAGGTAGCCTATGTAAACATGTATTACACCAAAAAGCTTGGAACACTTTAATATTGGGATTTAAAGCTGACGTAGATGCGGGCTCATGATAGTGGTAAAAATAATCCAAAAGCTGAAGCGTTAATATTGACTTATTGACAAACCGTACAAGGATGGAGATGTGCACTTGTATAACACCTTTATCCCAGGACCCTTCTCCGAGCGATACGAAGGAATGAGTCTGAAGGAGAATTCCAGTAGGTTGTTACTTCACAGTCAATAGACCGGCTTACATACTCAAATCTAGTCTTACACCTTCTACGGAGGCGCAAAACTTGCTTTTCGATGCGTAAAGGGATTCATGTCCCCGGAAAAATCTACAGGATGGACTGGCGAAAGGACCGGCTGCTAGGAACGTCCTCAGCCGTTTGGGCGGCCGTTAACTCGGAGGGTTCAACCATTTAAAAACAACATAAAAGTCAATGTCCCTGTCCATGAAAGATCAGGCATAAGATGAAGAGCGGCGTAAAAAATAGCATTAGCTATCGAAAAAGGTCATTTTGCCTCGGCTTTTGGAAGAAGGCGCATAAATGCGACTCCCCATTTAGACGGCTACGAGACTGTAGATGTTCAAAGCTACGAGTGATTCGAACATTCAGAAAAATCGGCGTGGATATTTTGATGAAAACAACAAAATGTTGCCGGGAGATTTCCTCAACTTTTCAATAACATAAGACAAAAAGCAAAGAAGCACATGGAATTTCTGTTTTACCTTTCAAAAACTCTTGTCATTTGAGCTACCTCGATACAGACATGCATTGGTACTCTTTAGGTCCTAAACTTTTCCCGTATGGCTAGTGCACAACTGCATGGCTTATCTCCAGTTATCGCTTGCTTTCAAGGTATTATTCATCAATTCTGACTATTTTTGGCTCCCATAAAGTCACTTGCCCCATGATGCATATTAATATCCGCTTGGCCTGCTCATTTGTACATGGCGATCGGGCCGGATGAATAAGCCCGCAGGCGTGACACCATAGTTTACGAGTTGAGTGAATTTTATTTGGATATATTTGTAAGTTTGTGAGAAGACCTACAGGTGTGAGATCGGAGCGCTTCGTCGTACGGTAGAGAGCGTCCTGCATACCAAGTATAGTTTCATATTTAATAACAATACGCCTACGCACGCACCTAAATCCTTCGGCGCCGCCTCGTTCTATTGTCGCTCCTCCCCCGAAGACAGGGGCACAATTACGACACCTTTCCCCTCCCTATTGTTCTCCCGCTCCTCAAAGCTCTCTTTGACCTGATCGTTCAAGTAACCACCGACCCCAAAGGCGGGAATAATCCGCAAGACCCTCCCCGAGCACACAGACATGTACCCCTTGGCAATTTCCTTCATTCGCATCCGGAACGGGCTCTCGGGGTGAGAATAAATGTCCAGAGAGAGTATGTGCAGGGGAGTGGAGGCCAGCTGGGCGATCATGGGGACCGCAAAGGAGGCGGCAAGGTCGGCGTTATTGTGGCTGAGCCCGTGCTCTGCTTCCAGACGTTCCTTGATCGTGTTCTGAGCAGACGGGGGACACAAAAGGATGGCAATGGTACGGGGTGAGCAAGGGAACAAGGCGGGCAGGGGGCGCGGGCACGAAAGAGCAGGAAAAAAGGTGGACGAGGCAGGGAGACAGCCATCCCGCTGCATGCTGCGTACTAGGCTCGGGGGAATCCTATCCTCCCTCCATCGCTCGCCTCGTTTCTTCCAACTCACCTTGAGCACGAAGGAAGACGTGACGGTCAGGCCGTCTCTGAGGGCAAAGAGGCCGTAGCAGCTCAGCGGGAAGACAGTCGGCGCCTGGACGCGGGAGGAGAGGTAGGGAAAAAGGGAATCGAGGTCCGTGACGGTCAAGGGGTCGATATACATAGAAGTGTAATGCACCCCCTCCTTTCTCGGTTCATGTTGCTGTTCTCCTCCTCTTTCCCCACCTCCCTCCCTCTCTCCACCACCCCGACGCTACCTTAGAGCACATGCGCGCAAACTCCCTGTCCTTGTAAGCGATCGCCCTGCGAAGCAAGGAGGGAGAGGAAAGGATGAACATGGCGAACAAGAGAATGAACGGTAAAGTCGAAAGACAAGCGCCTGTCCGTCGGCCTCTTCGCTCTCTCGCCCCCCAATCCCTTCCTTCGTTTTTGTTCTTCTATATTCCTTCTTCCCTCCATTGGTTAATCCTCCCTTCCTACGTGATGTTCACGAGAGACGTGGCTACGGCTGTGGGTATCTTGTAGTCGATGCCAAGCTCCTGGCAGAGGGCGCTTGTATAGTTGGCCGTCATGTAGGTGCTGGAGGTAGGAGAGTGCATGGCGAGACAGGGAGGGAGGGGGAAGGACAAGGGACGACATAAGTATGCTGTTAGGGCCAAAAAGTGTCTGCAACATAATCCTGGATAAGTTTTGCTTGATCTGTGTGAGCTTCAATTCACGCGTCTGTCTGTGCGTGTGTTTCTATGCGTCTTTGTACCCGCCCCTCTGCCTTCTTGTTCCGGTCACCCCGGTGACGCCAGGGACGCTTTTATGGCTCCCTCCCTCCCTCCCTCCTCGTCCAACATGCCTAGACAAGCGCACGCACCTCGTATAGACGGTGCTCATGATGCTCAAGGCCGGGTTCCATCGCATGCGGCCGCTCAGCAGGTCGCTGGTAGTGGAGCGGAGGGCCGAGCCCATGGAGGATTTGTTGAATTGCGCCCGGATGCTAAGCGAGGAAGGACAAGGAAAGGGAGCGGGGATGAAACATATAATATTAGATGCATAGAAACAATCTATATCTAAACTGGACAGCCCTACGGGTGTCCAGAATGTCTGTAATGGTTTGCAGGAGGGGAGAAGAAGGGGCATGGCTGTATAGGGTCTGGATGCGGACAAGGCAAAATTTTGCCGTGCGAGGGCGTCGGTGGTAGCGCCAAGCTGTCAAGAAAGATGCGCATCCCCCTTCGCATTCAAGTCTGTGGCACTGCACTAGACTAAATTCCGGTGCCAGCACGCATCATTTATAGCACGCCTTCCCTATACCACAGCTCTCAATGCTGTTGCTGGGACGTTTCCGTCCGCGGTAACTTGACGCCTCGTCATTAAATTTTCTGTGTAATGCCAAAGAAACGCCTATTGTCACTTACATGGACAAATCAATGACGGTCATGGCCGGAGAAACCACTGAAGAAGCAATCACAGCAGCAGCTGTCTGTCCCAATGCGACCTGGGCCATGCGGTTTTGCGGATGTGTATACCCATAATGTGTGGAGGCGGTTGTGGAGGTCGCCTGGACTGTTGCATACTTGCTTGCAGAGGCGTTGGACGACGTGGCAGATGGTGAAGGTCCCCGATCAAGGTTGTCTCCCATTCCGGGCTGGTGATAGATTGACTGGACCTACATATATATGAGGAAATCAATCGATTAAAGAAATGAAGGAAGAAAAGGTGTCAAGGAAGGCAGTCCAGGGCTCTTATTTCTATGCCCGTTGCTCGAATCGTGGAGCCGACGGGCGAGGGACGCGATGTGATGAGCGTCTCGTTCGCTCTCAGACTGGGTGCGCGAGGGACTCCAGATATGCGACACGTCAAAATTGTTGAAAAAAATGCCGGCACATCTGATTTCAGCATGCGTAGTGCGTCAAAATATTGCTCAAAGCCAAAGTGGTTGGACACATTTGAGATGAGAAAGCCAATGGAGCGTAATGAACTTGCACGGTCCCCGGATATCTCGAGATCCTTGGGAGAGAAAAATATGGTAACGGGAATTCAAAATTCAAATCTTTCAGAAACGGTCCATACTGTTTAATCGCAGCTAAGGGGGGTTTTGAAGGTGGCTTCCCCTTTAAATTCACTATATCAAAGATTTTTTGGGTCAAAATGTGAGTTAATGTAATCGCTCTTCTTTTGTGATATTACTTTTCCTCTGCTGCGCCCTGCTTACGAACGGTGGCCAATGTAAAAATGTGGTTCCCATATCAATTCTCAAATTGCGAGCTGATGTTTGTGGCATGCTTTACTATTTCGCAATGACTGCACTATTTATACCACATCTCTCGTTATGTCGAAACTATGATACCAAATTGTCCCAAGATCTCCAATTCCAACAAGAAAGCTTCATTTCAACTAGCAGAATTTTCCTACCCAGCAACCTGTTTCGCTGCCCGCTCTAATGATTTGCTGTGCCCTTGCTATCTTTCCTTGCCATTTTCAAACTTTGTACACTATTTGTAGATTGCTATCGAATTTGAAGCCTTCAACATTCGGTTTCCAAACCCAACATGCGCAAAACCCCACCTTCCTCGTCATCGTCCAGCCTCGCTTCCTCCTCATCTCCCTCGCCCTCCTTTCTTTCCCTCTCTCCCTTGTCCCACGACATGATGCACTGCATCTTCACCGTCATCTCCTTCCTTCGCATCTCCTCCCTCGCCCGCCAAGCCGCCTCGTCCCTCCGCAACTGGCTGGCGGACATGAAAATCCTCGCCCCTTTCCTCATCCGAGGCTCGAAGCCCATACTGAGCAACTGATCCTCTGTCAGAAAGTCCCGTCCATCAAGATGACCCACCACAGCTTCCTCCTCCTCCTCCTCTCCATCCCCTCCTCCTCCTCCTCCTCTTCTTCCTCCTCCTCTTCCTCCTCCTCCTCCTCCTCCTCTTCCTCCTCCACCTCCTTTGTATCTTCCTCCCATCTTCCTCCTCCCCCCTTCCGCCATGTCCTGCCTATTCCCCCTCGGTGCTTTATTCCTCCCTCTTCTCAAGCCCTTCTCCTTTGTACTACCGGGGAACGCCGCGGGCGTCACGAGCAGCCAGGCCCCGTAACGGTCGTGCACCCCCTCAGCTGCCTGCTTTCCTTCCCTCCTCATCGCTGTCTGGATGTGCGTCAACATCAACTGGCCGAAGGTGTCCTCAATGAAGTGTCCCGTCTTGACCACGCACTGAGTCAGGCGCCGCTCTTTCGCCTCTTCTCCCAGCAGGGCACCTAGAGTCAAGGAGGTCAGCACGTCGTCCGTCAGGCCCCCCTGCGGAAAGGAGGGCACGTGGGGGGAAGGAGAGGAGAGGGCTGCAGGAGTGGAGGACGTGAGGGTGCACAAGGAGCGGGAGGAGGAAGGCGGGGGAGACTCCGATACAGGGACTGCGGGCCTCCCTGCCTCTATGGAACGTTCTGGAACGGCTGCTCCCCCTTCTTCCCTCCCCAGCCTCCCTTCCTCCACAGCCGCCTCTTTGCCTCCTACTGTTCCCCCTCCCCGTTCCACATCTCCTCCTTTCTCATTCTTCCTCAATTCCCCGTGAACTCCCTTTGATTTCTGCACGACCAACTCCTGCCCCCTCCCTTCCTCCCTCCCTTCCTCCCTCCCTTCCTCTTTCCCTTCCTCCCTCCCTTCTTCCCTCCTGGCGCTTCCTCTGAAACTGTTCCGGAAACGCGCCGAATTCCGCGCGTAAGGGAGGGAGGGGGGGAGGGCACAAGGGAGGAATGTCGCGTAGGTGTAGCCCTCGAAGAGCTCTCTGTAAAAGGCCGTGCGGCAGATGTGTGTGGAGTCATACCAAAAGAACAACCGTCGTAACTTGACGGGCTTCTCCGAACGCAGGCGCCCCTCGCCGCCGCCAGGCCCGTTGCCCGCAGGTGTATGACCGCCGTTATCCCGGCCGTTCGTGTCGTAACGGTCGCTCTTCTCGGCTCCATCCACAAGGACCACGTCATCGCACCCAAAACTCTTCCCCTCTGCCCCCTGTTCGCTCCCGCCCTCCCCCTTTCCCCTCCCCTCCCTCCTCATTCCCTCCATGGCGGCCAGACGCTCGCTCACTCCCTCCAACTCATCCAAGCCCTCCCTGGGCTCCTCCATCCGCTTCTTGTCTTCCATTAAGGCTACTTCTGGCTCCCACACCCCATCCCTCCCTTCTGCGTAGTGCTTGGTTTTTACGGACCGAAACCCCACGTAACGGATCTTTTCCCGGTGGGCCTCCATCACGTCCAGGACGGGGGCCAGGTCGATCCTGGAGAGAGGAAGGTAGAACGAGGCGAGGGAGAGGATAAAAGGTAGAGGCAGGGAATGAGAGCGATCTTTTTCTTCGCTTCCCTGCGACTTCCCTTCCTTCTCACTGCGAGTAAATGCACCGGAAATAGTATCCTCACGCCTCTCCTTACAAGGCTTGACCTTGACTGCTCCTAGTCTCCTTTCCATTCCTCCCTCCCTCCCTCCCTCCCTCCCTCCCTCCCTCTCTCCCTCCCTCTCTCCCTCCCTCTCTCCCTCCCTCTCTCCCTCACCTCGTCAAGAATAGTCTGTCGTGCTGCACCACCATTACGTACGGGGTGTGCACCCACTCGCCACATGCCCGATGAACCGCACCTGCGAAGCCTATCCTTTCCTCCAGTGCTTCCACACGCATGTTCCGAAAGCCTCCCTCCCCTTGTGCAGCCAGGGCCTCCACGGCTGCGATAAAGTCGCGATACGCCCCGACTTCCTCCAGGCAAATTTTCCCCTTTTTGTACCGGCTTCCCCCCGTTTGACGCGCCAGACGAAATCCGTCGCAAACGACGACTTTCGGGCAGTCGATGAGGCCTGCAACCAGGGAGAAGGAGTGGACCACGCGACGCAACAGGAGAGTGTCGGGGTTCGACCTCACCGGGCTGGTGGTTATCACGACGGTGAGACGCGAGGGAAGCCGATTGACTGGGGAAATAGACTCAAAAGGCAACGGGGAAAGGTAATGGGGGCAGGGTGGGGGAGCACGATGGCTCTCCCATCGTGCTCTTATTTTGGCCAACCTTTGGCGCTTAAGTTCGTCCGAGTCGTCCTCCGCGTTCATTTGTATCAGGTTTGACGAGGCATGTTGGGAGCCCATGGACGCGCGGGGACAATCTGCAATGAAGAAGAGAAGCTGGCAAACGTGATGCTGTACACGAGTGCACGTAATCCTGCGAGGGGGGTGATTTTTAGGGCGCAAGAGGCATTGTTGGTGGGAGGGTTTGTGCGGATAGCAAGGAGGGGGAGACGAGGGGGGGGGAGGTTAAAAGGAGAAAGGCGCTTACAATGTCAGTATGAGCAACAAAGAAATAATTGTAAAGCTAGCATTCACATATATAACGCGGCCATGTACGTGATTTTTCCACCCCGACCGCCAAGCTAAACCGCACGGGGCAAAAATGCTGCAGTCAGTCCGAGGGCAGAGAAAAGACTTCTTTGAGTCGTGTATCACACGTACCAGTCTCACACCCTTATGCTACCATATAAATCCACATATATCGAAAATCCAGGGCTCACAGACATACTTTTAAACGTTGAATAATAGCAACCATTCCATATCCACGCCCAAGTCCTTGGGCTTTCCAGCTTTCCGTCCTCCTCCTCCCTCTTGCCCAACTCCTCCTTCCCCTCATGGGCATTCCCCTGGCTTCTTGTCCTCCGCCTCCACCACCCGCAACCCTCCACCCTTCCCTACCTCCTCAGGTGTCTTCGAATTCACCTTCGAATGCGGCCTTGAGACGCTTTCGCATCCTGTTGGACGTGGACCGGGACTATGAAATCGACAGCAGGGCCAAGACCGGTCCGAGGCGCTTTACTTTGGAAGCCAGCACGCTGACCGAATTGAAAACTTCCATCTTTCTTGCTGAGCAAAACGTTAAAGAAAGTGAGGAAGGACTTGCAAAGGATATTGTAGGACAGCCCGCTAGGGACATGGAGCTCGAATGGTTCGACCCCCATACCGAGGCCTTTGTGCCTCTTCCTACCACCTTGACCGCCCTCCCCTCCCTCGTCCGCCTCCGATGGAAGCAAAAGCAGTGTCGGCATATTCTATCATCTTCCTCTTCCCCCGACAAACCTGTCTTGGCGCTCCCGGGGCGGCGTTTCCCCCTCGACCTCGACGGGGAGGGATTTCCCGTCCTCGACACGCGGATCTTTGTCAATGGGGTGGCCAATTCCGGGCTGGGCACTGGGCTTACCACGTGGGACGGCGCCGTTGTCCTCAGCAAATATCTGATCAAGCAGCACACCGATGCCACGGCTCGGTCCCAGGCGCCGACGTTTGACTTTGAACTTGAATTTTTGAAAGGGAAGAAGGTGGTGGAGCTTGGGGCGGGGACAGGGTTGGTGGGCCTGTCCTGCGCGGTGCTGGGCGCCAGGGAAGTCATCCTGACAGACCTACCGTACGCTGTGGAGAATCTCAACGACAATGTCCGCAGGAACGTGGGGGCTTGGCGAGGCCTGGTTCAGGGGCCACCGGGGGTAGGGAGGGAAGAGGGGAGGGTGACGGTGGAGGAAGGAGATTGGTGGCAGCCACCAGCGTCGTCTCTCATGGAGGGGGTTGACGTGGTGGTCGCTGCCGATGTAGTGTGGTTGGATGAGCTCGTACCGCCCTTGGGGAGGTACCTGGCGACGATACTCATGGGGGGAGGGCGGGGGGAAGGGCGGGATGGAGGGCGGGAGGGAGGGAAGGGAGGGGAGAGAAAGCGACAGATTTTAGAGTCATCGCCGGTCGGAGGGCCATCGGCAGGTGTGGTTGTGCCTGGTCTGGAAAGACTCGGGAAAGGGGGGAACGAAACAGCCGAAAGCGGCGAAGAAGGCAGCGGGATAGGCCAAGGTGGAAAAGGAGGAGAGGAAGCGGGGGAGGGAAATCCAAAAAGCCGCAAGGAGTGGAACTTTCCGGTTTGCTTTATGGCGTACCAGAGCCGTAGCGCCCAGACAGATGCGTTATTGATGGCGACGATGAGGCAGGAAGGGCTGGTGGTGGAGGAGGTGCCGGCGGAGGCCCAGGACGAGCAGTTTCGGGCACCGGGAGTGATCCACGTGTACAAAATAAGGGCGGAGACTGGGTAGGGGGAGTGGAAAAGGCTGTAAAGGCACTGTGAGCATAGGATTTGATGACGCATGCGTGCGAAATGTGTCGAGATTTGGTGTGAAAATACGAAAGAGAACTGGCGCGAAATTATCCTCCATCGGGTCGCCTTCCCTCATTCTTTGTCTCCTTCTTTCGGTAGAGTACAGGAAGCTTTCCTCATGTTCCGCCCCCCCTCCCCGCCCTTTCATTCCTCCTCCCCTCCATCGCCCTCGCCTTCTCTTGGAGCGCAATCAGTGACGTCAGCACAGCCCGCTGCCGTCGCACATACTCCCTCTGACTGACTCCACTCTCTTCCAGGGCGCCGAGCCTCCCCCACCGCCACCTCAAGCTGTCTGTACATCCCCTCCTCTTCCTCTCCTTCCTCAGCATCGTCCTTCTCCTCCTCCTCCTTTTCCCTCCCTGCCCCCCCCTCTTCCTCCTGCTCTTCCGCCGCCCTTCCTCCCTCCACCTGGCCACCCTTGTCGACAGGCATCTCCTCCTCCTTCCCGCCCTCCATCATTACCTCAAACTTAGCCTCAAGTTCCCGGCTCTTTCTCCTCGCCATACTCAACAAGCCTTCGTCCATGCCCGCCATGCGCGCCACGTTCAACCCGTACGAGCGAGCCGCCCCTCCCTCCTTCAATTTATACAGAAAGGTCATCTTCTTCCCCCCCTCTCCCTCCTCCTCCCCCTCTTCTCCTTCCAGAAAGGCCATGTGCCCCGCCTTCACTTTCGGCTTCCACGTCCCGTCCTCCTTCACCCAGAGCCCTTCCTCCCTCCCGCCCTCCTTCCCTTCCGCCTTACACACCTCCCCGAGCTGCGGGTAGTGCGTGACAAAGAGCACCGGACATCCCACCCGCCGCGCCAGGTACTTGAGCGTGGCTTCCGCGATCGCCATCCCATCGTACGTGGCCGTGCCCCTTCCCAACTCATCAAGAATGACCAAATTCTGACGCCTCCCTCTACACCCGCCTTCCTTTCCCGTGGCTTGCACCTTCCTTAGGATGAATCCTGCGTTCCAAAGCTCCACCATGAAGGTGGAGAGGCCCCGAGCCAGGTCGTCGTTGCTTCCCATCCGCGTGTAGATTCCTGCCAGGATGGGGAGGGAGGCAGAGGTGGCGGGGAGAAAGGAGCCGAGCTGGCCCAAGAGCTGACAGAGGGCGACCGTGCGGATGTAGGTGGATTTTCCCCCCATGTTGGGGCCGGTCACGACCAAACAGCTACCCGGAGATTCCAGGCCCACGCCCAGGTCGACGTCGTTGGGCACGACGCCGGAGGCGGGTCCAGGGGAGGACGAGAGGGAGGTCGGGGCGGAGGAAGAGGTGAAGACGTGATCCAGGACCGGGTGGCGGGCGTCTCGGATGGAGATCCGGAGGCTTCCCTCATTCTTCCCCGCGTCCTCGTCTTCTGCCTCCACGTAGGTAGGCCGGACCCAGCCAGGGCGGGACGCGATCGACGCCAGGGCCAAGAGGGAGTCGAGGGTGGCCAGCACCTCCACCACCGCCTGCATCTTCCCGCCGCATCGCTCGTCCACCTCCTTAACGTAGCGGGCCCAGGCCGCGTCCCCCTCCTGTCGGGTCTCTTCCCGGGCAACCAGCAGTCGTCCCAGGGTGCGAAGGACTTGGGGCGTGTGGAAGCTGGAGGGAGGGAGGGAGGGAGGGAGGAAGGGAGAGACGGGTGATGTACGAACGAGGGAGGCGACGTGCTTCGGGGAGAAGAGGGATAAGCCGTGGACAGTCGGATGGTCCATGGGTGGAGAGAGAAAAAGAGAGGGAGAGAGGGAGGGTGGCAGGGAGGGAGGGAGGGAGGGAGGGAGGGAGGGAGGGAGGGTGGACATACCGGACCAGGTCCTTGGTTTGGTTGACCAGGAGCCAGTCCCCGGGGGCATGGCCCGCCTCCTTCTTGGGCAGCTCGATCAGGCATTCCAAAGAGGAGTTCATGCCCGTCCGAAGGGTCCGAAAAGTTAGGGTGGGGTTGGCGAGCTGGCGACGGGCAACCGAGAGCTCGGCGTTTAGTTCGGCGTCCAACGACTGGAGGAGGGCGAGGTCCCGGGAGAGGGCGGGGTGGAAGGCGGGGTCCGTAAAGAGGTGGACCTTGTCGTCTGTCTGGGCTGAGGGGAGGTGGAGGAGGGAGAGGAACGCACGCACGTCCTGGAGGAGGGAGGAGGTGGGGAGGGAGAGGAGAAGGCGGCGGAGGAGGGAAGATTTGACCTCAGCCTCGAGGACGGGGGGAGGGGGAAGGGCGAGGAGGAGGCATTCCAGCGTCTGCAGCAGGAGAAACAGACGGCGTGGGACTATCTTGTGGTACCGGAGGGCCGTCACGAGGGTGCCCAGGTCGGCGAAGCCTTTCCTCCCCCCCGCCCTCCCCCTCGCCCTCCGTCCCCCCTTTGCCCGGAAGAAACCAGCGACCAAGCCCCCGTCCTCTTCCAAGCAAGGGGGGAGGGCGAACGCCAGCTCCTCCACCGCGTCCAACCTCCCTTCGATATCTTCCTTCCTCATCAAGGGCTTTCTCACCCATTCGCGCAACAACCTCGACCCGTAACTGGTGGAAGTCTGGTTCAGGAACCAAAACAAGGAGCCTTCCTCCTGCTCACCCTCCCGCCCGCCCTCCCCCCCTCCCTGCCCGGACAGGCCTCGAGGGGTACTGAAGATCTCCAAGTCGCGCAGGGTCACGCCGTCCAAAGTCATGTGGAGGGCGGGGCGGAGGAAGGGCTGGAAGGAGGGGCGAGAGAGAAGCAGACGGGACATCCCGTATTCCTGCAGGTGCAAGAGAAGAGGCCCCAGGACCGCGAGGCAGGGGGCGGGGAAGGAGGGAGGGAGGAAGGGGGGAAGGAGGGATGACCCCTCTTCCCCCCTCCCCGCCTCCACATCCACCACCGGGGTCCCCGTCCCTTCCTCCCGGCAAAATTGCGCGAAACAGCTCTCCACCACCTCTCTGGCCCGGGCAGGGGCGAAGAGGGGAGCCGGCATTCGGTCCACACGCACCGACGGCTTCTCCCTCAGGTAAGTGGCTAGGCAACGCTCCGATGGGGCGGACAAGCGTCCCTCCGCCTCGCCCTCCGCCCCGCCCTTCGCCCCGCCCTCCTCTGGGAGGAGGAATTCCAAGGGTTGGAGGGAGCGGAGGCGGGTGTCAAGCTCGTGGCGTTGAGTCGAGGGGTCAAGAAAGGCGTCATGGAGCACGACCCCGGTCTCCGTGTTGAGGGCGAGGAGGAGGAGGGTGGGGGAGGAGGAGGGAAGGGAGGAAGAGGGGCGTTCCGCAAGACACATGAGCCAGGGGTCTTGTCCGGGGGCGGGGGCAGCGAGGGGGAGGGCAGCCTCCTCCCCGCCTTCCGCCAAGACTTCACTCACGTCACCCCCCTCCCCTTCCACCGCCTCACTCAAGCCTTCTTCCTCCCCTCCTTCCCCATCTAACATTTCCTCTTCCCCTCCTCCCTTCCCCCCTTGACCTCCCCACAAAGCCTTCAGCCCTCCCCCTCCCCCTCCCCCTCCCCCTCCCCCTCCCCCCCCACCACCCCCACGCCCATGTTCGCAAAGACCAAGGCGGGGTCATCCTCGTTGTAGGTACAACGTGTGAAGACGCCTGCCAGTTCGCGTTGAAATGTGCCACTCTTGGCCCCCGACGCCGACAGCCCCGCGGCTTTAAGAGCCGCTGTTTCCGTCTGTCGCACCACCCCCACCTTGAATCCCGCCTCCACCAGCCGTTTCAAATGTACCTGCGGGCGTGACCATGGAAGAAAGAACGGATTTGATTTTTTTCAAATAAAGAATTACAACGAGAGGAATCCTTCGTAAAGCATGCGACGGGCCGATTGCCCTCTCCAACATCCTCCGTTTTCCATTGGGGAATCAAAAGAAAGAAAAGGAAGAACATATGCCGACCTTGATCCGGAGGGTGGGAATGGAGGCCACGTAGAAGGCGTGGTCGATGTAAGTGTAGATCCCCAGGACCTGGCTGGCGTGCAGGGCGTCCTCCCCGAAAAACCGGACCCGATAACCGCACTCGACCAGCAGCAACGTGTCCGGGTGAGCCCTCTTCAAGGCCACCACCTGCTGCTCCAAGGGCGTCAGCCGCGTGCTCCCTGCCCCTGCCTTCCCTTTGGAGGCGGACGCCGCCGCTCTCCCTTTTCCTGCACGGGCCCTGGCACTGCCTCCCTCTGTCTCTGGCAGCAAAGCCGCCAGGGTGCCCCGGATAGGGCCGCCCGTCTTCTCCCCCTTCTCCTGGCGCCCTCCCTCCCCTTCCTCCTCCTCTGCCTCCTCTTGGCTGGCCTTGGCGAGCTGGCGGATGAAGCGTGCCTGTCGTTGGTGGGATGGGGCGACCTTCCTCATCTCGGCTTGGGATGGAGGCGAGGGAGGAGGAAAAGGCCGCGGGGCACCAGGACCTTGTCCGACGGAAGACACAAGCTTTTCGGACGTCTTGGGCCCACTGCCGTCTCGTTTCCCCTGATAGTCTTCCACAATCATCACCTCCTCCCCGTCCTCCTCCCCGCTTTCAGGACCCTCCCCTTCCTCCACTTCCTGCTCTTCTTCCTCTTCTTCCTCCGCTTCTCGATAGGTTCCCATCTTCGCTGAGGCACGAGGGCGAAGGCGCGTCAGCCGTAGCCGTTTAGAGTGAGGTGCTTGCGTTAGACTCCCATTAATTGCATGGCCGGAGTACGGACTGCAGGAGGAGGAGGAGGAGGAGGAGGATGAGGAGGAGGAAGGAGGGCCCGATGGCGGTCTCTTCTTGGGAGGAAGGTGAGGGGAATGCAAGCAAGGAGTGGTGTCAGAGGTACTGGAGGAGGTGAAGGGTGAGGTAGGGGTAGGGGTGGCAGCAGAGGGTGCTTTGCTGCGAAAATATCGGCTTATTGACGTCTGAGAGGACATGGTAGAGGAGCTCACGATGGAGGAGAGTAGTCCTTCGGAGAGTCAATTGGTTCTAAGAAACCGAGGCTGTGAAGGTGCTCTCCTTTCGCTCACTTGCTTTCCTGTCCTATGATAGATCGAGTAAAAAATGTTAATTTTTCCATAGAAGAAAACGTGAAACCAACCATGCAACAAGCAGGGGGAGGAGGTATTGAGGAGCTCCCACACGTGCGGCTTTGGTCATTCAATCACAATCCATCTTTTCGCGCCTTTCACACGGACATAAACGACATTGCTCGCTAGGCACCTCAAGTATACTGCTCCCCGTTCAAGTCACGTGATACGAATCGATAGAAATGCCTCCCTGTTTTCCGTCTGAAGGAGGGGTATTACTGGTGTCTTCCGCCAGACCACTTTGGCGAGCAGCGCGACAGAGTTAAAAACCTCTACAACACAGTGCGCGGCAAACATGGGGTAAGTTTCCATTGAACAAAGTTGATGCAGAGATGACTGTGACAGCATCAGTGCAAAATGCCAGC
Source organism: Nannochloropsis salina CCMP1776 (assembly GCA_004565275.1). Taxonomy (NCBI): domain Eukaryota; class Eustigmatophyceae; order Eustigmatales; family Monodopsidaceae; genus Microchloropsis; species Microchloropsis salina. Next base: position 123,430 of record SDOX01000018.1, read on the forward strand.
CTTGTCACGACGACATAAATTTTTCTACCTTTTCCCGATTTACCTCTTCCATGTGGGTCGTTGTTTCTTGCTTTCAGGACTAATAGCATAGGGCAATTTAAACTAATGAAAATCTCAATTTGATGCACATTTCTTGGCTGAGTTACGAAAAAATGGTGATGATGGACCTCGCCACCATTTTTCCCCGTTGCAACCAAAAAATTGCCAGCTTTTCCGTCGAACAACAACTGATGAGGCCCATGAGACACCTTTGTTCTCTCCAAGGTCAACGCATGATAAATGAAGGTTGTCATACTGTAGTTTCCTTCGCTGAAACAAATACTCATCTTGAGTTTTGAGCACAGCACCGCTAAAATTGTGCGGGAGGAGAGTAAAAAAACCTTTTCGTTATTTTTTTAATCCCTGCGCCAAAAGACCTCTCGCACGTGTACTTCCAAAAACATCTGTACACTATCACACGTAAGTACGCATATCTGTGGCGGTCCCCATTTCTCTCAGACTCAGAGAGTCTCTGCTTCTTTAAGCCCTTATCCATTCGTATTCGGTAGCATGTGCCAATCATCTTCAACCTTACGAATCGCACACCGTGCTTAAAACTTTCGAGATTTGATTTTGTTTGAATCCTTGAAATACACGTCGTACGAAGTCTTCTCGTCGGGTGAGGCAATCTGGGGCTCTGGCTGTGGTCCGTACAGCCACCACCCGAGCAAGCCAAATATAGGAACGAACAGACCCGCAAACAAGATTGGGACGATGACGTCTTTTTTATTGGCGAAATATTCCGTAGCAGGAACGATGACATCCTCATCCTTGTCTACCAGCGTATTTTGTCCGTATTTCATGGGAGTAGCTCTCTTCTTCTGTCCTGCCCCAGTTTGCGTACCTTTATTTTTGCCAGCTGTGGGATTACTTCCCGCATCCTTTTTCTTGCCCCCTCCCCACAAATGCAACCGAGTTGGGCTTAATGTCACATGCGACGAATGAGGGGCGACAGTGATTGAGCGAGGCATACTGGGAACAAACGCCGTGGCAGCACCGAGGGCGATGAGGACGAGCAGGAGCACTGAAGTAGGTGGCGGAGTCATGGTTCGTGTCTCAAATGCGACGCCTGTGTCAGTGACAAGAAACACGTTCAAGTATCATGCGGAAATTCTCGACATTAACGCCAACTTCGAACATTGTGCCCACGCTGGCAGGAATGGAAAATCCCTCCTTTTCCTGTAGACCTGCACCGGGTTTGGACAGGGTCAAAACCCGACAGGCGGTCGACATCCGACTGCCACATCATCACCAAGCCAAGGGCATTTTGGGCCCTCACAGCCATTACCACGGCGCACGCTACCATATTGAGAAAATCTGTATTATCGAAGGGTACATTTTGAAAGGCCGGATCTTTAGAGGGGGGCAGGCGTTGAGGAGGGTGCTGACATGCCGCTTGTTGCAAACCTGTCATTCGATCTCCTCCCTCGGGGGAATCTTACGGCGAGCGAGAGCCGACTCTTTGTTGGATAAATTTCACGATGGGACATCATATTTGCCACAATCATGCAAACATATCTGTCTATCCGGCCAAACGTGTGAGAGTTGTGCACGTTGCTATGTGACGATGCATGCAGCCACATCGTTGCTGCATCCTTCCACCATACTTGACATCCGCCCCCCCTGAAAATCACGAGGGGGAGACTCGCCTTTGAAGTTTGAAGTCGCCTACATACTGTGACGTGTAGTCGTTTTTACATTATAAGTTTCGACGGGATTTGCGAAGGGATTGATGCCTACCAATGATAGTGTATGCAAGGCTAGGTTTCTTAAATTCAGACAAACTGAGACATGTTCCCGTCCAACCAGGCCATTTCCCAACCCCGCACAGCATGAACCACTTGGCAACAAGGCACCTCAAGGCTTGGGTTGTATTTTTCCTGGTGCCCGTCTCAATCCGTGCCTTTAAGCCTCTTTCTTCGCGCCCCACCCTTGCCCACCCTTCCCACTACATGCCTTCCCCCGGGATTTCCCGCAACCTCCATCCTCCCCGACCCTTTTCCTCAAGCACTGCACCATCATCTTCCCTCCTCCTTCCTCGTCATGCATGGCCTCAGACCCGGGATCCGACACCTCTCCCTCCGGACTACCCACTTGCAGCCGCACGTGTCGGCATCACGGTGCTTGCATGCCTTCTTACCTCCTATTCCCACACGTCCCACCAAGCCATGTGTGCCAGCCCCGTCCTCGCCTCGGCCGCTGTCACCTTGGCAGCAAGTCTGATTGCTCCGGGCCTGGGCCAGGCCGCGATGTGTGGCTCCTTTGCGGGCATGTCCTCCCCACTGCTACTCCCTTCTTTTGCCGTGACTTTGGCCACAGGTGTCTGCACCTCCATCCTCTTCGAAGCCTTCATTCACTACCGAAACGCCGCCTTGGGTCTGGGCGGACGGCTAGGGGCAACGGCATTTTTGGCTGTGAATCTTATCGCTGCCTCACAGGGGCACTTCGTGGTTCCTGCTAGCACTTCTCCTTTCTCCTTTTCTTCCCCCATCCGATTTTCCCTGTCACTCCCAGCCCTCCTCCAATTCATAAAGACCTCCCCCTACCTGCCCTTGACCGTGGTTTATGGAGCCTTGGGCTCGGTGGCCACGATCGCTTTGCGGGAAGCCAGCGACGACAACGCGGCAGCCGATCCTGTGCGGGCCGCGGCCGTGGTGGGGCTTATCGGTGCCCTGACCGTTGGTGTGTATGGCCACACCAGTTTGGGTTCCCTGGCTGCCTACGGCGGGGCCTTTGTGGGCATGTCGTTGCCCTCCCGATTGTTGTACGGCGCGGAGCCGGTCCTTCCCCCTCTATCCCCTGACTCGTCCTCCGACCCCGCCCTCCCAGCCGCTGGAGTTCCCCCCCCGTCCCTCCCTTCCCTTTCCTTGACGTCTGGAAAATTATTGGCCTCGTTTTCCCTTGCGGGGGCTCTGGGAGGGGCAGTGCACGGTCTGACTTTGCATCTCGGGTGGTGGACCCTGCCTGTCGCTGGATGGGGGGGGAAAGCGGGCATGTGTAGCTTTGTAGGTGTCTTGATATTTAGAGGGCTGGTGCGAAGCTGCAGCGGGCTCAAGAACGCGTGGACAAAGCGGAGGGCGTAGAGAAACTGCTTGTGGGACCCGGGGTAATTTCCTAAAATTATGAAATTGGATAAATAAAGTGCGGGAGCAGAAAAATAAGCAATCTAAGGAAAATAATGCAGCCACAAGAGTTCGCGCGAGATAAAATTCCACCAAAGTGCACGTCAATTTTATTACTTATATTGAAGAAACGCATACGTAGATCTGGTCCGTGGATGATTGAGCTTGTTTGCTTTGTCTCGGTTAAATCGTTAATAAGAGAAGGACGTAACGTGTCGTCCAAAAGAGGAATAAAGGATGTGAAAGACATCATGACAAGGCAGCATGCTCCTGCCTACTGACCTGTCAAAAAGCAGGCAAGCTGCATCTCTTGAGTCCCTGGAAAATCGTAAGTGAACTTCACACAAGTTGCCGCATACACCATGACCTGTGGATAGATGCTCAGTACTGAGAAAGCTCCCGACTGAGTGAGACGTCTCGAGCTGCGGCGTTGAGAAATGACCTTTCAATCAACCACGCGAGATATTTGTTCGTCTAAAACATCACCAGGGTTCTCTGCGGTGGCGTATGAGTTCCTTTTTTCTTGTAATAGATGTTTAGTGCATCGTAGAGCGTGCCCGTGATGTCACGTTGGGCCGCAGAGTCTGATCACCAGCGAGCGGCCCTACAGAGTAGCAAGGGCGTGTGGTAATCGTCTGAATAAACGTCACGTAGACGCCCGATTAACACGTCAGAGGGATTGCTCGACACGATTACTTTTACTTGGGTGTTCACTGTCTTTGCCTACGTTCTTCATGTCCGTATCGTAGTCGCCTTACCTTCCCTCCTCTTTCCCTCCTCCAAAGGGCTCGATAACTCTTCTGCTTGCATCCCATCCGACCCTGATGGAGGATGGGAATACGAGAAGTCCCGCGCCTTCGACTCAAGAAAATAGACCTACCGCTGATGCCTCCGCTCACTCGAGTGCTACGAGTAACCTCGCCAGCTTTCGGAGGAAACTTAACTTACCGCTAGCGGCAGGACCTGACATCATGCTGTCTTGGGAGAAAGATGCGTTTTACGCGAAGCAAATCCACACTCAATTAAAGGTACGTGCATCATTTTTTGGAGTCATTCTCGATCATATTCATGCAAGGCCGGTATTCTTCCAGGGTGGTGCCTCCACCCTCTCCTCAACAACATACGCATTGTTTGCCTGAACGCCTGGGGTGCCTGCGCGTCCCCTTTCTTTTCCTATCACCCACAGGAGCTGGCGGAAGTGGTGTTGGGGGCGGGAATGGCGGAGCTAGTAGATCCTGAAGTGCAATCTGTCGGCGATCTTTTGTATTACACCCTCACATACTGCACGGGAGGAAGACAGAGTTTAGGGCAAGAGTACTGCCGCCTGATGCTCGTTGAGCAGGTGAATGGGCAGGGTAGGAAAGGGGGAAGGGAGCTTTTCCTCCCGCTGAGCGCGGCCAGGAGCGTGGTGTTCGTGCTCGGGACCGTCTTGACCAACTACGTCTGGGAGCGGGTGATCCGTCGAGAAGGCTGGCAAGGAGACTATGCGCAGCTCGTCCGTCAGCGGCGGCGGGGCGGTAGAGGCGGGGACGGAGGAAGGGCAAGAGGTGAAGGAGGGGAAGGAGCAAGGGCCAGGGAGGGAGGATCCTTGTCTTCGCCTCCTGCAGCTCCTCGTTCCCACCCACCGGGTTACCCTCCCACCTCCGCCCCCCTCCTCCAGCGCTGCCTCCAGCGTCTTCGTCGCCTCCTCTCCCTCCTCCTCTCTTCCCCCGCCTACCTCTTTCTGGCTTCCCTCCTCCCCTCCCCCCGTGACGCCCTCTTCCGGACCCTGCATCGCCTACATCTGATGGTCTTCTTCCTGACCAACCGTTACTTCACACTGGCCATGCGGGTGGCGGGCGCGCGAACCATATTCACCCGGGATATGGGGGGGGGAGGGCCAGAAGGAGAAGGGGGAGGAAGCGGCCCGCGCCGGGCGAGTTACGTTGCGATTGGTGTCTTGATCCTGATGGAAATGGGTTTGAGAGCCTCGTCGAGCGTCATGTCGTCCCTGCGTCGGCTGTGGGAGGAGCATCGTCGGCGGGAGGGCGAGCGTCAACAAGGTCTACTGGGTGATGGGTTAGACCCTCCCCCCTCTCTAGTCCACGTTCTCGACCCCCCCGCGTCCTCCCCCTCCACTCCAGAGACTGAATCAGGACGTGGACAAGGACGAAGCGACCCGGATCGGGACAGAGACGGACGGGGAAGGCCGGGTGAAGCCAGGGAGAGAAGCAGTTTATTGCACTCCACATCATATACACGCACGCTGCTGACAGAGACGCGAGTGCCGTCAGGCGCCGCCGCCTTCGGATACCGGAGTCGGGGCAACAGCTTGGAGGTGGACAGCTTTAGGGAAGGAGGAATCGAGGAAAGGAAGGAGAAGAAATGTGCCCTGTGCATGAGTACCCGGAAAAATCCTGCCATTACACCCTGTGGACATGTCTTTTGTTGGAAATGCGTCTTGGCCTGGTGCAGCGAGCAACCCGAGTGTCCGCTCTGTCGGAGCAAGTGTCCTCCTCAGGCCGTCCTGCATGTGGTCAATTTGGGGATCTGAAGCTGCAATGAGAGAAGTTTTTATGCCCGTGAATTGCGCGTGATGTTACGCGGATGAGCATGTTAGGGAAAAAAGTACCTGTACAGTTCATGTGTGCTTGAGATTGAAAGAAGGTTTTTATTTACAACGTAACACTGAAGAAGGCCTTTTCTATTTTTTTTTAATATTTTTTCCCATACTGTTTCTTGTGGAACAACCAATGAAATAAAATCCCGTGACTCACTGTCCTCCCCCTTCAAAGTAGCCTGCTGACTGCAAGCCTATGTGCGTGACAGGAAATGAATCGGCGTCACACAACTTACGCCATAAATCAAGTCGCAGATATGACGACGAGGATGTTGTGGCTAACCCCGCCAATTTTTGGAGCCTCCGTCTACTTTACCTTTAATATATGGAGACAAAGACTTCATGCGTCGGAAGCTGAGCACAAATTCGTCCTCGACCTCTTCTTGTAGCGGCCCATATTCAAACCTCCCGCGTCTGCGGAATTGAATGGTGCCCACCATCGCTCTTTCTGACCCGATCACCCTGATGTTTCGGTGCACACTCAACAAGTAAAGAGGTGTCCACTTGACAAGCATGGCTGAGTGTGCCCTTTTTGCATTAAATGCTAAGGTTTGCGGTCTTGGCGTGGCGAAGCGAATTCCCGTGCTAGAAAGATACTGCATTGTTCGTCAAAATTCACATATCTTCTCCGGCGCATACGCTCCCCTGTCTCGTAGGTGGGGAATGGAAAATTTAGCCCCAAATGGAACGAGCAATGGGGATAATGGCGGCAAATTCGATTCGGAAATCGAGGACATGACGGGGAAGACGGGAAGTTTTGGCAGCATGAAAGACGATTCGACTATCATGAAGGGCGACGCGGGGGCAAAGGCTAAGGATTTTGCAGAGTATTTCTGCTCATATGCGTATTTGTATCATCAGGTAATGCATGTTAAGCATCCTCCGATTAAGGTCCCTCCTTTTGATTCGAGGAAACGGCGTGTTATATTCACATGTGCCCTTTCCTTGTAATTGGTCTCTCAGAAACAAATGCTTACCGACCATCGGCGGATGTTTGCGTACCACGAAGCAATCATGAAGAACTCGTCGATTTTCGAGGGAAAGACAGTCGTGGATGTGGGTACTGGCACGGGAGTTTTGGCTGTGTGGAGTGCCAAGGCGGGGGCGAAAAGGGTTGTGGCAGTGGAGTATACCGGTAAGAGGAGGCATGGAAGGGGGGGAGTTATGGGCCGAGGAATGTAATGCGACTGAGCTGTTGTTCGCGGGGAGAAGGCATGTTAGCTCTCCGCTTGATCCACTGCACGGATGTGGTGAAAGCCAATGTCAGCTGTGCCTTCTCCTACAGCCTTTCTCACCTTTTTTCCTCTCCTTTTCGTGGCTTCTGGTGCTTGAATTAGACATGGCCAAAATGGCCCGGGTGATTGTGGCGCAGAATGGCGTGGACGCAATTGTGGAAGTCCAGCAAGGCTCAGCGGAGGAAATGGAAGGGGTGGAGCCAGGGTCGGTGGACATCATCGTAAGCGAATGGATGGGTTACTTCCTGCTGCGCGAGAGCATGCTCGACTCTTTGGTACGAGTCCGGGAGAAGTACTTGAAAAAAGAGGGCGGGCACATGTTTCCCTCCCACGCCACCATGTACTGGGCCCTGATCGAGGACGAGCGGGAACGACAGGTCAAGGAGCAAGAATACCAGCAGGCCCTGGAGGACTGGCAAACCTTTTCGCACCAGACCAAAGAATTCTACGACTTGGACATGGCCGGGTTGACCGCCCAGTACGAGGAGGAGCAGAAGGAATACTACCTCCTCTCCTCCTCCTGGGCGGAGCTACGGGCGGAGCAGGTGGTGGCTGAACCCGTCGTCATCCGGCGCTTGGACTTGAAATCCTGTACCTTCGAAGAGATCAAAGGGGTGCCCGAAACTCCATTCAAATTCGTGATTCCCCCCAAGGACAATAACGAGCCCGTGTACGTGAGTGGTTTTGCCGGTTGGTTCACCACGGATTTCTTCGGGAACGCTCCTGGCATCGAACCCTTGCCGCACCCGACGACCTTGAGCACGGCGCCCGACGTGGGGTACACGCACTGGGGGCAGCAGGTCTTCCACTTAGTAGTGGGGTTGGAGCTCTTTCCCGGGGACGTCGTGGAAGGAACGGTGGCCTTGGTGCGACAGGTGGAAAACGCTCGCCTCTACCACGTGGAGGTGGCGTTTCAAGTTCGTCGGGGGGGCGTCACGAGCAAGCTGGTCAGACATAAGTACCAGATGCCTTGACGTCACGAATGGAAAAAGAAGAAGCTTGGCGGAGGTCCTGTACAGATAGTGACCGCAGCAAGGGGGCTGTGAGGACTGTGGGGTGACAGTGTGCATGGCCAGACCGGTCGACTCGTCTTGCAGCAACATGGTAGTGCGTCGACGTGCGGCCCCCACGAAAGATAAAAATAAAAAGCTTGGTAACGTTTCCGGAAAGTGACTATTCGTGGAGATTTTGGCGGGTGAAGGTTACGGATTAAAGAGGTAAAGGTGTAAAATGTTCATGGAAACATCTTTTTTAATGTATGTGTAGTCAGACCGCTTATGGGCACCCTTCCTCGAGGCTTAAGGACCTGGTATTTGCAAAAGATGGATTTAGAACGGTGAGGGAGGTTTACAGGGAAAGAGCGTTGCTTGGAAAGATAAATAGAAAGTAAAAGCGTTGAGGGTGTGACCCAAGCTGACGAGGAGGAAGCAAGACGCGAAGTAAAGGAAGAACCCAGTCAGTGGATCTGCACCAGAGAAGCTAAGAGCTTTTCAAAGCGTATCTGAATGTCTCAATTTATTTGTTCTGTACACATAGACGCTTTGGGCGCTCGACCTGCCTCGCATGACACCCCTTACATACTCCGCCTGCCAAGACCAATTTCAATGAAGACTTCTCTCACAGCACGCGCTCCGCTTGCTGCGTTGGAAGAAGGTTGAAGCGTTTTTTCAAAGTCAATCGCTGCTTAGAAAACTTATCGTCAGGGGAGAAGCGAGCTGTTGGGCGAGAGGAAGGATATATGAAGGAGGGGTCAGGAGGAATGACAGCTACAGAGACAGGAGCGATGGGATGGTACGAGCCGCGAAACGCTTCACCCACCAATCATCTCTCCTCGTGGCTTTGACTTATCGACGATTGGAAATGGTACGAAGAACCACAGAAGGCGTGTCAAAACCTCCCTCCCATATTGGCCCACTACTCAGGCAGAGCTTTGGTCTCTTACCTGGGTGTGCCGAGTACGTGATCTGCCCATCTGGAGCTTCCTTTTTTAAAGTGTACACGCGTTTGCCTTCCCCATTCAGATAGTACATGAGATGCATGTCTTTCCTGTGTCATGTTGTGGTACAGGATGAGACAGATGGTGTCTGTATCCTTTCCGTTCGTTCAAGCATTTTTAATTACTTGCTTAGCCACCGCGTGCTTTCGCCACGCTGTACCTCTTAACTGCATAATGCAAAATAAGGATATAGGTGTAATTGCAATGAATTAATCCTACCGAGACCAAAGTAAACTTATGTCAGCTTTGCAGGACGGTGGCTGATCGCTCTCGTCGTCGGGGACGGCGGGGAGCCACGCGTTAAATTGTTGAATAACCTCCCGGCCCCCCTATATACCACCCTTTCCGTCTTTCATTTAAAAACGTATCTCCCAAACGATGCGCCGATCAGAATCCGATGTCAGTATGCTGTTGTGAAATGTTTTCCACTCGGTGATCGAACAGACATTTCAGTGAGATAGAGTGAAACCAGCGTGAAAGAATTCACTCGCAGCATTTCCAGACGATATGATCATTTCACGGCTGACTTTTCAAATTGTTATAGAAGTTACTGGATTCCACAGTTCAGATAGCTCTTTTCAATTATTTTTCACTAATTGCCCCTGTCGGAAGGATACTTTCTAGCAAGCCTACTTTTCAGTCTTGGAATCAGTTTTCAAGGTTCCTGCCATGAGAACACATGCTGGCTGCTTTCCAAAACATGCGTCTGCTCCCTGCAGAATCAAGTGTCAATCTGTTTTCTACTGGGTATCCACACTAATCAAGAATCTATAGCCTAGTGCTGCTGAATACTTCATCGCTCTCTTCATGGGGCCGTCGTCGTTGCCGAAGCCCCTAGGCCTGACGCGACCTTGGCCTCGTCTGGGCAGAAAATCGGCGTCAGACATGGAGAAGAGAGGGCGACATTCCGCATCTCTTCTAGCTCTTCGCCCTCATCGCACGCTTCTTGAGTGGTGGTGCAGTCCTCGCCAAACCTCTCGCGCACTTCGTGCTGCCATCCCAGCATTTCTTCACTCCCTCTTCCCGAGCCAGGGCCGTGCCCGCCGTCTTGCCCGCCCTCTGTCCCTTCCAGCGAGAAGAAGGAAAAGACAGAGTCACGCGTGGTCTGCGGGTCCACAGTGGTGGCCATGCTCCAGCCCAACTCGTTCTCACTCGCCTCCCCATCCAAGGCCTCCAGGCGCAGGGATTGGGGACCAGCCCCCCTGCGCTCATCTTGTCCCAGTCCACATCTTCCCGCCTTCCTCTCCCTTCCCCTCCGTCCGGACTCCCACTCCTCGTGCAGCTCCAGCGAGTGCCCAAAAATATCCTCATCCATGCCTTTTCTCCCCTCCTCCTCTTCTTCCGCCCCTCCCTCGTCCTCCTCCTCCTCTTCGGCCCCTCCCTCCTCCTCCTCTGTTTCCTCGCCATTTTCAGACTCATCCATGGGCCACATCTCCAGCGTCTCCATAAACGTTGCCTCTTCGTCCTCCCACTCGTCGCATCGTCCTTTTCTCCCGGCAATCAAATTCTTACTCGAGACGGACCGATAGCCCAGGAACGAGGGAAGTGGAGACAGCAATCGAGCCTTTGCATGGGTAGGAATGACCAGGTCGGCAAGCGCAGCAGGGGCCCTGGTTGCCAAAGGGAGTGTGGATGCTGAGGGACTGGTCGAAGAGCAGGAGGGGCTCAAAGAGGACGTGGCAAGGGCGGCGGCATCCCCGGCGGGGTTGTCAGCCTGGGCTCCCTGCGTCTTGGGGGCGTGTGGTGGTGGGGGAGGTAGATCGTCGCAGTGGTCCGAGATGGCGGAGATACGTCCAAGCAGGTGAGGCAGGAGCCTAGACGGATGGCTTTGCAGGCTGTGCTTGTCCCACAGGGGCACTCCACTCTGCGCCGCCTCCGACGCTTCAGGGGTCCACCCAAAACCGCCGCCCGCCCTTTGCCCTGGTTGGCCGTGCTGCAGATGCCTTCGGCTTAGAGGCAATGCTTGCAAAAGGAGGGACGAATCGAAGAGCCCCGTGGCGAGGAAGGTCAAATAGGCCTTGCAATGCTCAAGCGCCTTGTCGTTGGGAGGGTAGCCGGTGGCCAGGGCGAGGGCGGGGTGAAAGACGGGAGGGAGGAGCACGTAGAGGCCAGCCGCGGCCAGCATGGATGGGAAGAAGTGGATGGAAGTCACGTCGAGAAGGGCCAGGTCGAGCAAGACTTGGACCTTCTGAGCGATCCCTGTGGGAAGGTGCTGGAGGAGGGCGAGGGAGGGAAGATCCTGCTGCGACAGAGAGGGAGCGGAGGCGGCTTTCATCTCGGTGGTGGCAGCGGGGAGGCCGCGCTCGAGGAAGGCGAGGAAGTACCACTCTGCCCAGTCGTCCGGGGTGGGGGGGGTCAAGTTCCAAGAGAGGGTGGTCAAGAGATCCTGCTCAAAATTTACAAGGTCTCGGGCATGGAAGGCACCCGCGGTCGCCTCGGCAAGGTCGTGTGCTTTCGGCGGATACACCTCGTCCATCTTGGCAGCGACAAAGAGGGCCGTAATGGCCAGGAGCTGGAGACGCTGTTTGGGGAACCCCCTGGCGCAGAGGGAGAGGTAGCGATCGCAGTGATTTACCGCTGCTTGGAAAGTGCGACGATGGACTGAAAAATTGGCGCAAACCTCCATAAGCCAATCTACGAGCTGGGCACGCATGTCTGGGCGGAGTTCAATTTGCCGTTCTTCGTAGCAAGGATCACAGGCATATATGTGCATCTCCGACTCGCGCATTTTCAGGAAATGCCGCCGCCCGTAGTGTTTCATGTTATGCAATGTCACATCTGGCGGCAGAAAGAGGCCTGTCTTCAAGTAAAAAGAACTCCGCGAGGGACGCTTGCTCTGAATCCATGTATCCCCTCCGACATCTCCCGAATAAGTGCTTTTTGCGCAAGTCGCGAGAGCCTCCAGATCCTCCATTTCTAGTGTCTCGTGACACGCCGCTGCGAGAACTGAATCCTCGCACGCCTTATTGAGGCCATACATCTTGCATGCACTGATGCTGCAATAAATGGCTTTTTTGTCGCTTTAACGGATCCCTCGTGCTGCTTGGTCGCTGCTTCTGCAATGTATAGCGTGCATATCGTGGTAAAATGAAGAAGTAAGTTGAAGCACAAGCAGACTTCCCGTTACTTCTTGCTAATAATTCAGCAACATACTAACTTCACCGGGTTTTTCCCCTGTCTTCCTTCCCCTGTCCGTTTTTCTGTTGTCAAACGTCGGCTCGTGCAGCTCTGGCTGGTTGCATGACGCAGACAATTCTGTGCAGCTTTCACAAATTCTTGCCACCTATACTGGTGATAAGACATAGAAAAGAGCACGTCGAAGACAAAGTGGTAAGTTTTTGATGGAGCCACAATCTAAACGTGGCGACAATTAGCACCCTAAATTGGATTTCCAAGCTCCTTCCTCGCAGGGCGAGGCTCGGTTTCTGTCCGCTCAGCACAAACGCGGAGCGACCACAGAACCAATAATTCCAAATGATGTGGCTGCTGCTGCCCGAGTCGTAGCGACGAATATGCACAAAGCAATGTTCGAACAACATTTAGGGGAAATGAAACAAGGATGGCAAGTGCGGTCGAAGGTGATGAAAAATCGAGGGAGAGGCGAAGGCCAGCGCAAGTCCGGCTGTCTCGCTTCTGTGGATGGGAACAGGATCCGCAGAATTCACCCTCTCTCTTTCCAGGAAAATATGCCAATGCTTCCGTGACATAATTTGTATTATTAATATACATCTTGTCCATGGAATACGACTCGGCTTCTGGTCTTGACGGGATTTTGTGACCTTCATCTGGCCAAGGAGAGTCGGAGTCGAGGCTTGAACTCGCAAAATCTTCCTTGTCGCTGCCAAAGAAGATGACCCATTCTGGTACATGTAAGGGCACACATAAGTCGATAGGCGCACTGTTTCAACTATATTTTCTTCCAATATGATACTAATTTTCATATTGTTGAATAAAGGTTTAAAAAAAAGTGTTTATTGACAACGAAAGATATTAAAATACATTATTAAAATTAAGCGTTGTTTGTGATAATTTTCCCTCCATCGCCGTCTTCGCTCAAACCATCCCAACAAGGCCGTCGGATTAAGCCTTCTTCGTTCCGGTGAGCACCATTCAAGATGTCAGTACAAGCAGCAGTACCATCCATGCAAGTTAAAAGTGCATGTGCCACGATTTCATTTATTCATTTTATCAGTGAGGGAAGCTGTTGAATGTGACACCGCATCCGCGGCCACGTATCCCCTCTCCACACTTTTCGCCAACAAAATGGTCATACCATACAAGCAATACAACTGAGGGTCTCATTCCGAGCGTCTTTTCACTGCCATAGACGAGCCTGTGAGACATGGAAGAAAGTCAAGCGACTTCATCTGATGCTATTGCAATTGACGATGCAGCGAATGCGCCAGAGATGGGCAAAGAGGAGCAGGACAAGCGGAATACTCAAGAAGTGCAAAAGTCTTCTGAGCGTCATGGAAGGCATGTAGAAATGAAAGATACCAGCAACGATCAGAAAGGTGCGCGTATGGAAGTGTGCATTTGTCTCATGATGAAGAGCCTTTCGTCCGTGGGCGATTGACTTGACTTCGGGAAACTAATTTCCCTGCTTCTGGGATTTTCATGTCATCGTTACGAATTCCCCCACCACACTTCGGCCGTTATACCGGATCAGGCGAGCTAACGCGAGCCTTTGACGACAAATATCAATCCACGGAGGTCGAAATGGAAGAGATGAGAGGAGAAAACGGCGACAATTGTGTGGTGGAGGATGGACCAGTGCCCTCCCCCTCTCCATGCCGCGAGCTGGCAGCAGAGAATGCGACCCCTTCCCCATCGTGTGGTGTAAACGACGGAGATACGTACGAGAAAGACATCGAGGAGGAAAGAGAACAGCAAGAGGAAGAAGAAGAAGAAGAGGAGAATGAGGGAGAGGTAGAGGAGGATCCCCTAATGCGGGCAGACCGCATTTTATCAGCCGCAAAGCCCGTGCCAGCCAAGTCGGCGTGGATGCTTTTCACGGCTGAGGCGAGAGAGCTTTTAAAAAAGGTAAGAGTGGCAAGAGGAAGGAGATGCACAAAATCAAGCAGTCGCATTTAATTTCGATGAGTTCACTCCGACGACACATCCATCCGTCATCCAGGAGCAACCTTCTTTGAGGGTGACAGAGCAGGTCAAAATCATGTCGGAACAGTGGAAGACCTTGGACGATGAGGCCCGTCGTCCTTTTTTAGAACGCGCGGCTAACGATAAAGAGCGTTATCAAGAGGAAAAATTGCGGTGGGAAGGAAATCAGGCCGCGAAGGCCGTGCCAAAGGGTGGGAAGGAATTAAGGAAGGATGTGGAAGCAGGGAGAAGGCTCGCCGACGAAATGCTGTTTCCACTGGCAAGAATTCGCAAAATCATGAAATTGGACCCTGAGGTGAAGACAGTATCCAAGGAGGCAGCCTTGCTTGTGGGAAAGGCCACGGTAAGGAGGCGGGACGAGCCCGAAAAGCACAGCAATGTTGGGAAGATGCTTTGGCCGAGCCAGGGAAGGGATGGCGATAGGTAGCCTTGCAGTGCGCTTGCGATCAGACGTTGAAAGATAATCAGAGGATGTTATTTGACCCGTCCCCTCACCCACTCCTGTTTTTTTTCTTAGGAACTCTTTCTTGATATGATCGGAGAAGAGTCTCATAAAGCCTCAGGGCGCCGAAGAACTCTGAAAAGCGACGATGTGGCTGTCGCCATGCGACGGCAAGGAAAATTTGCTTTCTTACGACCAGATTTTCCAATGGGAGGGAAAAGCAACACAGGAAAGGAAGGAGGATCGGGAGTGAGCAAACGAGGGGAAAGAGGGAATTTAGAAGGTAAGGCAGAAAAGATGAATGCTATTGCCAAGCTGGCCGCGGCGGACAAGCGGAGGCAGGAGGAAAGGGAGAGGGAGATATCGCAGGAGGTAGAAGGAAAAGACAATACAGAGGCAGAATCAAACCAAAAACGAGGACGCAAGGCCAAGAATACACGATTGCTGCCGGCTACTGTTGTTGGACAACAGAAAATCGCGAACTTTCTCGGCCACAAACACGTGCTGACCGATGAATCGAGTAGCACTTGGCGGGAAACTAATTAGAGATGTGCACACACCAATATCCTTAGGACGCTTTGTATCACGCAAGGAAAGATGGAGTTCTTTGAAATAAACGTTATCAAGCGGACTCATGAAGATAGGGAGTGGAGATAGTTTTTGTTAAAAGACTTTGGTGAACGCCAAGGAAGACAATCAAATCCGCCTCTTGGCGTCAGTGCGAATGCGTCTTTTCATGTCCACATTTATATCCAAAGACATGTCGTTCTCGCATGTAGTCAATAATCCTTTATTCCCACTTTTGTTGTCAAGAGAAAATGTTCGTATTTTCCGACACCACTGATTTACCCTAATCCTTATCCAAACCCGAACTCTTCTTTCCCGGTTGGCCTCCAATTGTTCGCTCCTATTTTCTTGTGCAGCAGCCACTGTTTATCGCATGTTTTACAAGACCTACTTTTCCGTCTTGATAAGAGGAGGACATGCGTGGGAGCCTGGCATTGAAGGGTTTACGATTAAAAAATATCGGCCTTTGCTGCTCTGTGTCCTTCAAGACCGAAGTGAAAGGATTTGAGGCGGTCTGTTTCTTGGGTCCCAATCCCCCCCGTCCTCTCATTTTATGGTGGGAATCCCCGCATCGTCATGTGCCTCGCAACCGGTGACACTAGTGAGTTGCATGGAGAATCATGTTTCCTTACGTTCGAACACCTTTATTTTTTGTGGGCTGATGGGAACTGTCACGGATACTCGGGCCCCATATGTTCTGTCTCGCTCGGGCATTAGGGCGTAGGTTTCCAGTTAGGCTTTGTTGCATATCTCAAGAATGCCTACAACGTAACTTATGTCTCACTCCGTAAGAGGGTGCTAACTAGCTCCCTTGTGGTATGGCAAGATATCTCATTGACTTTGTGCCTTCTCCTTCTATTTGTATGCTGTTCCAAGCCCGCTCGACACCCAAAAGACTCCGGTCGAGGGGTCGGACGGGTTTACCAGACCTGAGACGACACTAAAACAAGAAGGATGGTCTTCCAGTAAAGTTCTAAAGTAGCTACAGCCTTTGATGAGAATAGGGCATTTGACACGCAGTCTGCATTGTAGACGAGACAGAAATCAGTCTCCTTACCTGTGAAGACCGCGTCGCATGACATGTCTTTCCCCGATGTGGTTTTGAAATGCCTGTTGCAAGTACAGCGTGGTTGAAGTGCGATTTCCTCGCCAATATTTTGCACGCCTTCCTGCTTCTCACAAGTTATCGGATACCTGTGTCATTGTCATTCCTATGTTGTAAATCAAACGCCTTGGTGAATGTCTTTTTTGGGGGTCTTGGTGGAATTTACTCTCCGTGCGTGCGTTGCCATATCTATTGGTTGGCTTCCTATTCCTTTTACTTTAACATCGGAGTTGTAGCGCATAGCCCTACAAAGTAAAAAAAAAGTCCAAAGAAACAAAAAATCTCGAACGTAATGTACATTCTCTCTCAAAAAACAGGAAACTGTCAAAGTTCTGGCGCTCTTGAGAATCTCTTTGGAGTGACTTGCGGTGGAGATTTCAAGGGAGACTTATGAATGATAAGATGGGGAGGAGACCATCGCATATCCGGAGAGCGGCAGCGAGGACAAGATACAGTCAGGCTGGATATTTTCATTATTTGAATGCACAGAAACGTCTTCTGCGGGACTATGCTAGAACGACGTTGGGTTTGGGAGTCCGATGGAGGTCAAGCTTGCAAGGACTCAAAAGTGCTCGTGGCATTCGACTCGCTACCACACCGTCCAGTCAATGGACACAGGATGAACTCGATTGTCTTTACAGAAAATGGGGCTTAGATCGTCCAAATTCTGAAGAGCTGCGCGTGAACGCTTGCATTCCAAGATTGACTCAACGTGATAAAGTGAAACAGGAAAGTAGCCTTGACACGCGGACCGGATTCCCGTGGAACTCGACGTCTCAGATTTCGAGCTTGCCTTCTCCATCTCTTCGTAGCATCAACTCGGACGAAAAGAAGAATTCATGCTCTTTACTTGACATGGAAAGGGACCAATATGAGTCGGCAGGTCCCGTGCAGCGTGTTTTCTCCCCCATCGCCTGCTCCGAGCCTCTGCACGGAAAATCAGAGCCGTCAAAACGTCGACCTCATCTAGTCTCTTGCTCAACCTTAGACGAAGAGCCCATGTATAAGCATCGCCGCGGTGACATGCCCGTTTTCGCAGTTGATACAGACGTAGAATTCACTTCAGAGGATGGCGACGGCCGTGATTACCGTCACGAAGGTAAAGAGATGTGTGTGACCGCATGAGCTCCACGTGGTGTTTATTCCATCTCCTTTCCTTAATGGGGTTTGGGATATGTCGGATTTTTATTCGCTCTTTCATCTGGCTTACATGATATTCTCTACGATGCGTCATGTCGCGCGCAGGCCGTATGGACGACAATGATTGCGCTTCTGATACACCGACTAATACGCCTATGGGCTCCATTGGTATTCAAGAAAACACATCGACAATGTCCACGCTACTGCCATGCGCTGGTCAAGTCCACAATTTTGACGAGAGTGTGATACTTTTGGATGAAATTCTGGAGGAGTTTGGGGCGGACCTTCTGCCTTACTTGGAATTTGCATCGGATGATGAGGAAATTATGACAGAAACTGGAATGAGGTTACGCCCGCCTGTTTCAACACCGAGAGAGGGTCCCCCTTAAAAGAAAGGTGGAGTAATGAGAGGGGACACATCCACCTTAAAAGAGAGGTTTATTGCTTTTCAGAGAAAGTTTCAGTGCAGTTACGTCAAGGAGATTGATAAATGGAATGATACGGTTGAAAGCGATTATATCGAAAGTAACCACTACTTGCTTTCATTTGTGGCATGTCCCATCGAGGATTACGATCTGACCTTGTTAGCACCTATTTCCCATTCAGAGTGTTCTCTTTAACCCTTTTTCAATCCCTGTCAAGCTGAAGAAAGTAAACTCTTTCACAAATAGGCACAAATCGCTTGCTCCTCTCTTTTTATTTTTAAAATTTAAAAACATACCCGAGCTTGCTCGGGGCGGTCTTACCTCAGATAAAGCCAACGAGTTGAGGAATATGAAATCCAAGGAGAAGGCCAGGCTGTCCTAGCCGCGGTCATGTGCACATGGTACGAATCGCGGGCGAGATCATGAGTTCAAGACTGTGGCTTCTTGAATATAATTGAAATCACCGTAATTGGACAATCTGGGGGATCGCTGTCGATGGTTGCTGTGTGTATCTCGCACCGCCCTATGTCGGCACGCTCCCACAACGTCCCAGTCATTCGACGACATTTAGCGGCTCGCTTCTTCCTTTTCGGGAAGTTGAATGGACCCCACACGCATTGGATGGTCTGTGTGTGTGTCGTGAGGTGGGTAGCAATACATATTGCTGCTGTTTTGCTGAATGAAAAGCCTGCGGCTTGCGTTGTCATCATGACGCACGCCACGAATCGTTGAGGAAACTAAACTATAATCCACCACCTTACGCCCGACACGGCACGGGGGAGAAGCCAATCGACTTTCTAAATCTGGAAGGAGAGAAAACGGGCGATAAATCATCTTTACTATGTAGGGGGTGCTTCATTTTCACGGCAAGATCCCTCGGTTGAGGGATAGTGTTCAGCAGCCAGATCGCCCCCTCATTTCTGCACGATTTTCCACATTCCTATCCGCGTTCACAAACAGACGTTCTCTCTAGCCATACGCCAAAGAAAAGACCTTCGCTACCCACCCCTGTGATGGTGCCGGGCTGCGTGCCAACAGATACCTGTGGAGCGTTGCGTCTGTCTGGCACTGCCCCAGCATATTCCTTTCATTACCTGAACGCCCAAAAACGTATCATTAGGGAATACGCCAAGACGATACTTGGTCTGGGTGGTCGATGGCGGCTGACGCTGCGAGGTGTCACGAGCCTTCGAGGCGTGCACTTGGATAAGACACCCTCGAGCCAATGGGCGCAAGAGGAATTGGACTGTCTCTACGCGTTGTGGAACTTGAAACGACCGTCACCAGAAGAGCTTCGCTCCAAAATGTGCGTCTCGCTGTTGATGCACGGAGGGCAGCATTCAAAACGAGTCCTTCCCCACTCTCCTATAGGGAAGCCCCCAGGCTCGGAGGCTTCTCTCAATCCTTCGGTCCTGTCGAGCGCCGGGGCCGTGTGGCTAGGCGTGGACGGAGAGGAAGGCTTTCCTTGTGCCCTCGATGCCTCTATTCGTCCACCTGCGTCCTCTCCTGCAAGTGCCTTGCAAGCCTGGGACCCGTTGCCGGTATCCAGTTCTCCACCACCGAACGAGGAGGGAGGACAGGGGGCGAGAGCTGCTGCGTCGCGTCTTGGGACAAAAAACGAGCAAGAAACCAACAAGCATGCGTGCAAGAGGCTGTTGGTTCAGTGCTCGTGCGAAGGTGGGTGCAGGGAAGATGTATACATGGGGCAGGGCGTGCGTTTCCTATCCCCACTGTGCCTGTCAAGCCAGCCTGCCCTCTCTCCTTTGTGGTGCTGGGCTCAGGGCATGATTCTGTCTTTTCTTGAGTCCAAATATCTTTGGCGCATGCACCCTCCTACACGGGCCCCCGAAGCGATTGTTGGTCCCTGCACTGTCAAAAACAGTTTCAGATACTCACCTCCCGTTTCGACCAGGCTGCCTGACGAATGCCCCTGCTTGCCCTGGGCCCGAACCCCTCTCCGTCTCCTCCCTGGACTCTGCCCAGGCCCTCAAGCGGCCAAGGAATGTTGCGGGTACCACCCATCCAGTGTGCGCGGCGAAGCAAGAGGAGGACGGGCTGGGGGCTTTGCCCATCACTGGGAAATTGCCAGGGGGATACCCGGATTCACCGTCTCCCTTTTTCGATTTCGATTCGGACCTGTACGGAGAAGGATTGGGGGAGTGGGAGGGGATGCTACCCTCGCCTTTTAAATCGAGAGATGCGGAGGAAAGCGACGAAAATAAGAAAAAAGAGGCCGCGGCGTGGCAACAAGGTAGTTAGTCATGAGTACGGCTACGGATATTGTAAACCTGAGGGAAGGACGCCTTGCAAACACCTACGGCGCTGGAACATGTTGATGAGCTTTTTTTATTGTAATCAGTCGCTTGGGTTTGGGGCATTTCGTCGTGAATCGTTGTGGGAAGATGGAGAAGCAAGAACAAGACACGGGTTTTGCAAACGGGAAGTGGAAATAAAGAAAAGTCCATCGAAGGCAAAATCTTTTTCAATTAAAATAGTATTGAAAACAAGGTAAAGCTAACGGAAAATAACGCCTGTTATAAGAAGTGAGCCGATTACCTCTTTTGCGGCCTCCCAACAGGGCCGCTACCGAGAGGCTCATGCCTTCTTCATAAAATACGGTTGCCCTGTTGTTTTTTCCTCTCGCACGTGTTAACTCTGCAACAAATTCAGTACATCAATCAGAGTCTTATTTTTTCAATTTTTGCGCGAAAGAAATCGCGGTTCGGCTTGCTTCAATGCTCCTGACTAAAGGACTCGATTCCCCAGAGCTTCCAGGCCCGGCCCTCGCTTGCTCTATCACAGCGGAATTTCAATGTCCTCCCCCTCGCGTTCCACAAATCGGGCAAAGAAAGGGGTGGTAAACCGTTTGTTCGGAGCCTCTTTCAATGGGACTTGGCCAGGGCAGGCCAGATAAGTGTCTCGGTCCATCTCCCGCGTCTGGGTTAGGGCGACACGACCGCCATGCGCCACGGCAAAGACATTGCATTCCTTGACGAAAGCCCGCCAATTTGGATCGTTGGGGTTGTTGAAGATCGGATCCAAGGTGAATGACATACCAGCTTTCTCGTAGCCTTTACCTTTGCAGGAAAACCACCCGTGGGGCTTGTCTGTCATCCGTTCCATAAAGTACGTGGCACAGGCCCCGGGGCGCCACCCATTGTGCCTCTCCGCAAAGTCCAAAGTAAAAGCGTTGAAAGCTGTGACCACTTCCTCGAACCGTTCGAAGGGGTATTCATACCAAGAAAAATCGAGTCGGTTGTCCCTCGGGCCGGGCTCACCGTAATGGTTGACTTGCGTGCGACGGTAGAGGCAAGCACGGTAGGGGAGGAACTTCAGGAAGGGAAAGGGGAACAAGACAAGGCCATGTTGAAAATTGGGAAGCTTGAAAGCGGCTATCAAAGACCACCAGAATTCACTACTGGCTTCGGCACCTACAGGAGCGGGCTCGCGCGTCTCAATAAAGGAGAGCTCTGGCTGCACCAGAATGAAAGCTGTCCGCGTCTTGGACAAGATATCTGTGCTAATTTTTTTGACCATGTCCTTGGTCTTCATGATCTTCAGACTCAATTGTACGAGTGATTCAGGAAATATGCGGAATGTGACCTCTAAAACGATGCCGAGCAGGCCCTCGGAGCATTTGAACAAGCCAAGGTCCGCCGCATGCTCTTTTTTTGACAACCTCACCACGCGGCCCATATGGTCCACGTACTTCACCCCCACGATTGCCTTATACAAAGAGCCAGTCTCAGAGGATGGACCCGGCCCCGCATCTTTCGTGACGCTGCCGACGATAGAGCCCACAGAAGCATCCCCAATCTCAGGAGCAACCAGCATTTCAAGTCCTTTCTTCCCCAACCAATTGTGAAGCTCCAGCAAGGTAGTCCCCGCCTGCGCAGTCACCGTTTGTCCTTCATCGTCGTTGCCCACTGCAATGATTTGATTGAGTTTGCGCATAAGCACAACAGTGCCTCCTTCATTTACCACGGCCTCAGTTACAGTGTGAATATTGCCCAGGGCGCGCACGGGGGTGGGATACTTTTCTGTATCCTGGACAGCTTCAATCACATCCTCAAATGTGGTGGCCTCCACGACAATTGCAGGAGTAAATTGATAGGAGCGGCCCCAATTTTTCAATGGACGATTACTGGTGACCTTTGAATATTCTGCTTCCAGATCCGGGCCTGGACCTTGGCATGGAAT
Source organism: Nannochloropsis salina CCMP1776 (assembly GCA_004565275.1). Taxonomy (NCBI): domain Eukaryota; class Eustigmatophyceae; order Eustigmatales; family Monodopsidaceae; genus Microchloropsis; species Microchloropsis salina. The sequence continues at coordinate 145,421 of SDOX01000018.1, forward strand.
GCAAGCCATCTGGGGTGAGAAAAAAGGGGTGTTTTCAGAAGACTCCTGAGGAAGTTGGTTGGGCAGACGGTCAGCGTACAACACAGTGCTTAATAATAAAACCACACATATCATCAGTGAAAGTGACTACAGTGCAGCATCCATGCCCATCTATGAGAGGCCTTTCACACTTTGCGCCAATCTCCTCCAACGGCAACGGCAGCAAGCGTCTCGTTAAATTTTCAACGGTTACTCGAATTTCTTTTCCGGACTTGTCGGAACCCCGTCCGCAAACGGTAATACGGAAAAAGCCTCGACGGTGTGCAGTATGCTGCTTTGTCAATCCTTTTATTCAAATGAGATGCCCATTGCTCCTGCGATCTTTCTGCGCACTTTAGTCAGTCATCAACGACACCCACCCGCTATGTAAGTCACGGCATGGCTAGGTGGTTACTAGCTTCAAATAACTTGCATGAAGCTTCTCATTTTTGCCAGCAAACAATTCTTCTTTTTTCTCTGTGCGATTATTGCTGCCTATGATATACATGTTCATTCGCTCGGACACGATTCTGTCTCTAGTCTTAGCTTTCTTCTACATAGGTCCTCCAAAAGTATATTGGATTAGAGTCTAGCAAAGGAAGGGATTTCACGGAGTGAGCGTCTTTTACGGGCAAGGCAGCAAGAGATTGCGCTAGAAATGAGTACAGGTTCCAATACCTGAGAATCGAAGTCGTCTTGGCTTTTAACATCTGATTCATTCAGTTTCTTTTTGTCAGCATTTTTCCTGGTAGGTATGTCGATCGTTCCAAATCCGTGGAGTAGGAATTATGCACACGGCCGTCCTGCATATTTCTTTCTAATGACTAGCTTTGTAAGCCTCCTACAGAAAGAGTAGAAAATGGCAAGACTATCCAAAGGAAGAAAATTAAAATAATATTATTGCGGAGGGATGAAAGCGTACAATTAAAATAATCAAACGCCTCTAACTTCACATCTTTCAGGACCTTCTGCACTTGATTTCCTTTGTCACCCGAAAGAGAGCGATGAATGTTGTTCAACTCACGCCGTCCTCATCCCTCTCCGAGCGACCCGTCTATTCCTTGTCTTAAGCCGCCAGGTCATGCGTGACCCTCTGCCGTCCTGTCTTTAGTTCGATGCCTGACTCCCTGAAGGTGCCGGGCGCTAGCTGTGGATTTCGAAACGGTGACGCTATATTGCTGCGTCAACGGCACTGCATGTGGTTTTCAACGCAGCACTCCGGGTAGGTCTGCAAGACTCGTGGAGTATTGTCGATAGAAAAGTCGGCCTCGACACGGTTGTTGGCCGGGGTCAGGACGGCGATGGAAAGTCTCTTTGTCGCAGTTCAGAAACGACACATACTGCCACTGCTGCTGCTCAGCCACACGACGCACCCTTGCAAATCCCTAATCGCTATTAATGCCTCTGTACACACAAATTAGACCACCCCTCTCCTCTGCTATCCAACCTCCTCGTCTCCCAGGCTCTATTCCCTCACGCATCACACCTCCCGCCTTCCCCGCCTTTGCTATCTCGTCCCTTCTTTGTCCTGCTCCCTGCCGTCGTCGCCTTGATCTCCCTCCTCTTCCCCTTCCTTCTTTCCCTCCTTCGGCCCCCCCGCCCCTCCCTCCTTGCCCTTCACTGGCGGCAGCTCCAGCGTCTCCTGCAGGGGGGACGGCCCCACGTACGTGGCGCTCACAACATCGAAGTCTTCAGGGGCCTCAGTGGGCAGCAGTCTGTACACCCTCCCCACCTTCAAGCCCTCCCTCCCTCCCGCCTTCGTCGCCCCCTTTCCCTCCCTCCGTCGCCGCCTCCCTCTTTCCGGGGCCCCCTCATCAAGGACCTGGTAGTAGTTGCAGGGACGGCCGCGCATGGGGTCGTAAGGGGGAATCAGGACGTCAAGGATGGCGCAACCCTCCTTCCCGGCGTGGAATTCGTGCAGGTTGTTGTGGGTGTCGAAGAGGGAGAGCGTGGTGGGCTGGTCGAGCCAGAGGGAGGAGGTGAGCCGGGCGTACCCCCGGGCGCGGAGGAAGCTCGGGGACGAGGGGGAGGGGCTGGGGGACGGGGAGGAGGACGGGGGGTCGCACCAGTCGAAGTCCTTCACGTTGAGAGAGCCTGAGAGGAGGCGGGAGAGAACGCACATGCCGGGGTGGTCGTGGAGAGGGATGCGGGCCTCGGGCGGGAGGACGAAGACCCCGACATGGAAGTCTTCCTCCTCGAGCAAGCACAGGTAGTGAATTTCCGAAGGTTGGCTGGTGGGAGGCTGGAGGTGGGGGTGCACGGGCGCTATCATGCCCAGGTGGTGGAGTTCGATCTAGGGATGGGAGGGCGAGAAAAGGAACAGGACAGAACGAGCGTGAAAAAAGTTATCCTGCGTCTTGTGCAGACACCAAAGCCCCACCCGAGTGCCTCCACCACGTGCAGCCCCGCCCTACCTGGTCGAGGATTTTCTGTATCGGTGCCACTTGCGTCATGCCCATGGCGAACACGGGTGCTCGCCGTCTGCCTAGCCTCCTCCTTCCTCCTCCCCATCCTCCCTTGTCTCCCTCTTCCTTTCTACTTATTCTGTTAAGCTCTTCTTCCGCTTCTTTTCCTGTCTTGTCGTTTTCGGCCACTTCTCCTTCGTCACAATCCGGCCCATCCTCTTTCACCGCTCCTCTGCTATCTCGGCTTCGGATATCACCACTCATACTGCTGCTGCTGCTGCTGCTGCTGCTGCTGCTGCTGCTGCTGCTGCTACCAGTGCTGATGTGGCTGCTGCTGCTGTTCTTTTTTCCATTATCAACAGGACTTACAACTCCTATACTGGCGATCACTTGCGCTTCCTTAGCTGTACATACCACATGGCGCGTGGTACTGATCAAGGAATATATCTGTGGACGTGGGTAGGAGGAGCCAGGTCAAGGATTAAAAAACGAATATCGGCCAAAATGCGTAAACTTCGAATGGAGGACAGGAATGAAACGGTTTGAAGGTCATAAGACACTATTTCCTTTTGAGACTCACCAAAGGACTGGTAAATGCTGGAGTGTTTGGGACACTCTTGCCTACGACGGACCCCATGCTGCAGCCCTGTCCGGTCTCGTTGCCGACTTGCCGCTACCACCACCCTCCTTCAACCGGGTGGTTCCTTTCAAAGCCAAATGCTTGCTCAGAGAAAGGTTCCGGATGCGTATCTGTACAATTGAAGGAAATTGCAAGAGAAAGAAATGATTTATCATTCAGAGACACACTAATCTGTGTTATGTCCTGATACGAGCACCTCAAGGCAATGCCGGAAAATTGTGGATTACACACCCGTGGCAGAGACTATGTCTTATTCTCTTCTTCCTACGCATACTCTTCCATTATCAACCCCGGTCCCAGACCTGGATATAAACAGGCGTCGACAGGCATGAGCTTCAGGCAGGCACGCCCCCAGTAGTTGAGACGGGGGGAAGAACAATTGCGCGAAAAAAGTGTTCGGCGGTGCTTGTGCATAAATCCGGCATCGTTTTGTGACTTTTCAGGAACGACTGATTGTACAAAGGAAAATCTTGAGAGTTTTTTCCCAAAAGTTAAGATGATGGGCCCTTGGCAGGCACGGTACAAATTTATAGGCGTAATCGACGACATAGCCCAGCCTAATGCTCAAGCTACTCCTGTATAAGCGTGCCGTGTTACATATGGGCCCGGAGATGAGGGACATCAGATACCATGGCCGCCATGTATGCGTCGAAAGCAGGGCGAGACATTCGGCCAACCACTGGCATTGCTAGAATATGACATAAAATGGATTGTCACGGAAGGTCTCTTAGGAATCCTGGGCTTGTCAAGGGGTCCCTTGCATGGAGAGCTTTTTGGAAGAAGAGCTCTGACTTATCCAACTGTGGGCTCCTTGATCAGGTACCACATGAAGGCACATCTCTTTAGTCCCACGTCTACTTCCATTCATAATGCCGGCAACACACCTTGAAAAAAGAATGTAACAATTCGATACCACGTGTGCCTTCAAGAGGTGGTCGTCATCCTCCCTGGATCTACAATCGACATTTTCAAACATAGAGATCGCCTCATTTGATGATACTTTCAGCTGTTTAATTACAAGTTCTAGTCTAGGTGTATACTCTCAGCCCTCGTCCTTTCAGCCCTCGTCCTTTAAACACAATGCTCAAGACTTTCCACATTTGAGGCGTCCATTCCTTCCCTCCTGCCCCCTATCTCGCTCCCTTACTCTCTTTCCGAATCCTCATCATATTCTTTGTCGTCGCTATCTCCTATTCCGTCGTCATCAAAGTCCGATCCCACCGCCTCCATAGCATCTTCCACATCCATATCTCCGCCCGACCGATCAAATTCTCTCAGAATTTTGCGCTGCTTTCGCAAATGTAACCCTTTTATGTCTCTCTCTAATGCCCGCCGCTTCTCCTCCACGTCCTTCTCTGCAGCCGCTCCTGCCTTCTTGACGATCGACTTGGGCTCAGCGCAACCTGCGCAGACGGCGCGCTTTTCAGCGCACGGGTCACAAATTTGATGGTACGCCGCACGGACACTCTTGGTGTGACAGCCGGTGCATGTCGCAGGGGCGCTAAGTGGCTTGTACTTCCTATATTTTTTTCGCCATTCTACTTTTTCATGACATCGGTGACAGAGACCCTCAATCGGAGACGCTAGGATGCGCTCGGTTTTCTTGCTCTTGGGATTGTGTCGAAACGCGAATGTATTCTGGTGCGCAGGTCCTCGACGACGTTGCCCGCTCATTACCTGTGATGCACGAGTGTAAGAGTAGGCAGGCAGACCCATTGTTTTGTCGGTGGAGGTGATAGCGGAACGAAGCGAGTATTATGAGAGCGGGACAGCTTGTGGGAGTGTAGGCATCGTGAGGTGACGGTCAAGTGGAGGGTACATCGACGTATGCGGTGTATCCGCGACACAAAGGGGACAAATCGTACCGTGCGTCGTGCCATGACCGTACACATAAGCCTGACATGCTGACAATTGATGGTGGGAAGGGATGTCTCACCTTCAGTACAAGCAGTAGGGTGGGAGGTCATCCTCCCAAAACCCCCTATCCAGCATGGCCCAAATTTCAGGTCCTTTGTACGAATTGGGCTACGGAAGAAGGCAAAAGACACATGCGTGCTATCCAATGCGGGGACCAAGGCTCACAAAGTAAAAGTGCGAGGTCGCTTGAAGGCGCCTTTCCACAGCCACGTGACATAAAATATCCAACCCGTCGGCTTAGCCTATGGTATCAGGTCTATGTTTGCTGACGTGGCCATCCAGGCGCCACGCGACGCAAAATCGATCACTGAGGCCCGTCTAATACACCCCACGCGTTCCGAGGCCACCCCCTCCTGGACTATGCTTCCTGAAAGACGGCCATATTTACGTGTCATTTTACGCAGAACGTGCCAGCGTCGGGGGCGGAAGTGTCAAAGTGCCACCGCCTCTTCGCTAGCTTCCTGTAGCTGACGTCTCGCGTCAAAGCCACCCTGTACTGGCACGGCGTGTCTTTCCGACATCCTCTCCTATGCAATTTTCTTTGTCCCACCGCACGCATTTGCGATATCACGTGGGGCAGGTGCATGTCAATCGCGCATTTTTTCCCATGTTGCACTCGTTGTCCATTGTTTTTTGGGACCAGTTGCACGGCGAGCAGCAGCTGGCAAAGATCAGACCCTGCCTTCTGGTCGGTTGGTTCCATGGAAGTGCCACACGTGGGGTATCGAGGCCGTAAAAGGCAACTCGACCTTCTGTGCCGTGCTTCGAAGGGTCGTGAACGCCGTTTTTTCCACGATGGATGGACCTTGTGGATGTGAGCTGGCCTTGATGGCTTGCGCTCGGCGCGGGGGGCGTGCTGAGTGCCACCTCACTCACTGGACTATGACATAAAGGTGGGCCCTCGTCACCACCCAGGGCGGTTGCTGCAAGATCCAACGCGGTCGAAACCCATTTCCCTCCGTGAGCATAAGTTCTTTGTTGCGTGCATACCCATGCGCGCGCCTTGCATGGGTGTAAATGTCTAGTTTTGTATGAAGTATTTTTTTTTGCAGTCGGAATGATGATCAGGATGCAAGCACAGAATCCTCTCACTTGAGACCACCTGAACATTCAACCCCGTGTTCAATCCAATCGTGTGCGACCCTCTCAAGCCATCTTCTTTCCCTTCTTGTCCTCCATATACATACACGCATGTTTCATAATACATCTATCTGCTTTTTGGTTCTTAGTGGTCAGCACCAGAATCGGTAAACGCTTCCTTTCAGTATCGTCGTCGCTGTCGTCGACCATAAGCGTACCTTTCTCGCGGGCCCCTACCAAGCGATACTTTAAAAACGATCACCACCAACTGGAACAGTACGGTCTTGCCTTGTATGGTCCGTCCTTCTCGCCCGGCCCCCCTCATGTTGGAGGAGCCGTTCATGCTTTTCTCCGGGCTTGGCGGCGTTAGCACTCCTCACGCTCCTGAAGACGACGATCCAAGCACAACACAAGAATCAACCATGCTGAGCCCATGTTCGCGCTCCTTGAGCCGGAACAAAGAGTTAGCGCAGGCTTCCCCTGCGGAAGCTCCTGTAGGGGCGTCACCCAGACACGGTCTCGATACGACTCCCGACGAGATATCTAACCAACAGGAAGGACAGGGCGGCAATCCGAGCAACCCCACGGAGAGCGTGGAAGACGCTCGAAACAGAAGTAGCAGCCAAAGCAGCGGCAGCAGCGCGTGCAGAAAAATATGCACAGGAGGATTGGAGGAAGACAAAGAAAAAGCTGCCGAGACTGCCAGCCCCCCTCTTACGTCCAAGCGCTCGACCTTTGGCTTTTTCAAACGTTCCAACTCCGCCTCGTCCGCCCTGATGGATTTGCCAGTCGACAACAGCCTCTCCGCAGGGACCCCGCCAGCATCGTCGAACCGGTGTCCGGGCCTCAAGGTCAAGAAAAGGGGCTTCCCTGCCCTCATCCTGACGCCTCGCGGCAACTCCTCCCATCCCGCTACCTCCCTCCTGCCTCCCCGACCCCTGCCTCCCCTTCCCCCCGGCCGCAGCGTCAATGGCACCCACAGTGGCAGTGCCTCCACGCCAAACGGCGGCGGCAAGCCTCTTTCCTCCCCTCCCTCCCTCCTGAACCTGATGGCCCGCCTGCGCAGGCGGCCACCAGCCACAGCCATCGAGGAGACCTCCTGCTGCTCCTCCTCCACCTCAACCTCCTCCTCTTCCTCCTCCATCATCATGACGCCGGGCGAGACCAGCAGCCGGGAAGATCCGACCACGGCGAGCCGAAGCAGCAGCAGGCGCGTGCTCACAGTGGACACCGGGCCGCGATGCTCGAGTGTATCCGGGCCCATGGCCCTCTCCACCATGGACTTCCACTACGACGGGAGCAAGATCCTTGACTACCTGTACGTGGGCGGGGAGCACATCCCCAGCCAGGACGCGCTCGCCGAGACATTTAACATCACGCACATCGTCAACACGACGGTCAAGGACTACTACCCCCATCACCCTGTGTCCAGGGGCGACTACTGCCAGCTCTTCTTGCTGGATGCGCTCTCGGAGGAACTCTCGGAGACGAAGATGGAGACGGCGTTCCAAATGATTGATCGGGCCCGGGCGGGGGGCCACGCCTGCCTGGTGCATTGTCGGAATGGGATGTCGCGGTCGACCTCGGTGGTGATAGCCTACCTGATGCGTCACTTCAAGATGCCCTTGCTGGAGGCCTTCAACTTTGTCCGAGAGCGTCGGCCTTGCACGAGCCCGAACCCGTCCTTCATGCGGCAACTGGCCGCGTTCGAGCGGGCCTGGCTCGGGGTGAGTGGGAACACGCTGGACGTGGACCACTACGCCGACGATCGGTTCGCGTCCATACGCGACCTGGCCGTGGGGCCAGGGAGAGGGGGCGAGGAAGAGGAGGTTGTGGAGGAGGAAGAAGAGGAGGAGGAAGAGGAAGAAGAGGGGAGGCTGGCGGGTATGGAGATGAGGGAAGAGGATTCAAGTGGAGGGTGGGATGTGGGGTGTCCCTTGTCGGGGGAGGAGGGACAGGGATGGGCGGAGGGCGAGGGCGAGGAAGAGGTTTCGAAGAGGTGAAAGGAACGGGGTGGGAGGGACAGCGATCGACAGGCGGGTATGGGCGGATACGGAAACAGGGAAGGATCGATGCGCAAGGAGCAGCGAGATGCTGGCCACAAGGACATGAGAGCGGGCTGGGGCCCGTGAGAAGGGCTGGTTGCCTAAGAGGATGCCTGTCGCGGGTAGAATTTTCAAAATTCTTGTACATTACTTCTTTCCGCTTCTGGGAGAAGAACGGGGTAATTCAGGGGGAGTGCCCCAGCAGCAAGAGGATCAGCAGTGCTCGTACAGAGGGAGCATGTCCACTAAGGAACAGTAACGTGACGAAGGATTCATAATTCGCATCGCGTTCCCTCGTCGTGGGGGAACGGAAGACTCTAGCTTTAAACAACAGAGAAAAGATGTGCAAAGGAGGTACGGGAAGACGAGGATATAAAGGTGTCGAGGGCCACTTAGGTCGGCGATTGACACGGAGTGTGGCAATATGTTGGAAAGGATAGGCAAGGAATTGCGAGTACCCTGTGGCTTTAGAAGTGCTTTCCATTTTTCTGCCACATTTAGAGGGATTCAAATGTTGAGACAAGTCTGATGTGTAACGTGAAGAGTGCATTGAGTTAGGAGTACGTGTGTGCAGAGACATGCGCGCCACTACGCAATTGATTAGATCAAAGGCACTTAACTACACCTTGAATAATTCCCATTGGAAGCCGTTTAAATCTATCATGTGTGTAAATAGGCGACAAAGAGATATGGGGACTTCAAAGAGAACTTGGCACGAGGGAGGCATTCTAATCGAATGTGAGCGGAGAGATGAGAGAGATAAGAGCAGACACCGCCAGTCAATTTGAAAACAAATGAAGCTAAGGAGCACATTCAGCAAGAGATACCCGAGTCGTGCTCTTTCTTTTCGTATTTCCTACTGTTGCACGGGAAACACCTCCTTTCGAAAAGGGGCGACAACTTGTTGGAAGATGAACGCGTACACGACTTAAAACTTGGAGCGGTGTTTCCCAGCGGCAAACCAATTGATTCCCTTGTCCAAGACTGGTCTTCGCTTGCTTTGTCCAATACGTACCACTGTCGCCTATGTTTGTGAGGTTGTCTCACAATATGCTTTTCTTCGTTGTGTCAGTTGGTTCATTTTTTGGACTCCCCCCCCCCCCCACAAAAAATGAGCCAGCCCTGCTTCCTTTCCCACATGCACACGATCGTAAGGTCTTTCTTTCATACCGAAGGCTTTGCCCGGCATTCGCACCACTTTTGTTCCCACGAATTTACCTTCTCTCACAATGCAGGGAGTCTAAATTCACGCGCAAGCGAAGCAGTTCCGGAATCAAAACCTTTAATCAGTGTGGGCACCGTCATCCCTCTTCGGTAGTGCCCTCGCGCCCATTCCTTCGAAGCCTTCACAGCACTGAAGTACGGCAAAAGTCAATAAGAGCCGAAGCATCAAGATAACTTCACGAACCACAAATGTCTGCGTCTTTGCGCCGACCCTTTTATCTCCATCATCTCGGCCCCTTTCTAGTCGTCGCCTCGTTACTCCTTCATTACTATCCCACTGCCGGGGTGACCGCTCTGGTTTGCCCCAAAGAAATGCAAGGCCCCGCCGATCGAGCCGTAGGCGAGGAGTGCGGTGGTCCTTGCAACCATTTGGGGACATGCGCGCCAGGATTAGTGTGTAAGCCTACGACTGCTCTTGCCGAGGGAAAGTCCGAAGGCGGGCATGGAGGTGACCAAGCAAGCGGCGTGGACAAGGCCCATGCGACCCCGTCTTTGTCCGCGAAACTGGCTGATATCATGGACCATTCCTTAGGGCGTGCACCGCGTGGGGTGTGTGTGCAAGAGGAGAGCGGGGTGGACGAGAGGGAAGCAGCCGTGGAAGGCCGGGCGGAGGTACGAGATATGGCAGCTACCTCACGGAGGACGCAGTCGTTGCGGGAAGAGGAGGAGCGCGCGGTTATCACGGGGAAAGACGATTTGCTTCGACCCGAAAGCACGCTGCATTCGTCCCAGGCACACGCGGCCGACGTGGACGAGGGCGATGCCCGGGCAGGCCCTCCCGGAGGGCGCCAAGGAAGCTGCCCGGGATGCCCGCACCAGGTGGAGGTATCGGACCCGGAGGTCGTGGCCGCCGCCGATGCTGCAGTGGAATTGATGGGTGCCAAGGGGGATCTGGGGCAGGGCTCGGAGGGAAAAGGGTGGCGGGTGGGGAGGATCGTGAGTGCGACCTCTCAGGTGGTTTCGGGCATCCGCTACCGTATTGTCTTGCTGGCTGTCAAGGCGGGGGGAGGAGAAGGCACGTGGGACGTGGACATAGTCTCGCAGCCGTGGATGACGCCCAAGTACACGTTGATTAAAGCGACGAGGGTCACGAAGTCGGGGGGCGACGGAGACGCCGGGGAGGAGGGGGGGAAGTAGAAGGGTGAGATGGAGGGGAGGAGGCTGGATAATTTGGTGGTCACAGTAGAAGATGAAATGAAGAAATGAGAAGCAAGAAAGTGGAATGAACATCAGAAAGGTGGCCCTTCTGTGAGCATAAAAGACAAGAAACGGTCAAGCAGAGCGAGAAGAAGCGACCAGGGATAAGGAGCTGTGCAGGCCGGGCGGATGGGTGGGGCGGTAGGAGGAGGGTGTATGTAGGGGAAAGTGAGCATTCAGGGACAAGACAACGAAGACGAAGCAATACTGGCCAAAGGCCCTATGGAGCCACCTGGGTGCCCCGCCGGCGGGTCTAGTGATACGTTTCTTTACTTTAGGTGCGAATGCAGGGGCTTCAATCGTGTCTACAGGGTGATTGACCACCGTTGCGCATTCAAAGCTTTTGTTTTCATAATGTTGCATAAGTTTGGTGTTTCCTTTCCAACACCATCATACCCTGCCTTTCCTCCTCGTCTTCCTCTCTCTTTCCCGGCACTTCTCGGCGAACTTCCCCACCACCGCAAAGACCTCTCGCCTGTCCCTGCCCTCCCTCCCTCCCTCCCTTCCTCTCTCCCCAAAGTGACACACAGCCTCCCACACCTCTTGCTTCTCCTGCGGCGTGGCCAACACTTCCGGAACGGCGGCTTGCAAGGCGGCGTAAGCCCATTCCCGAAGGCTGGGGGGAGGAATGGTCTCGGCAGCACGCGACAAGACTCCGCACAGGCAAGGCTTCTCTGAGTGATTCACCAGCTCGCGCGCACTCTCCCCTGCAAGGCCGTGGAAGAGCTTGAAAAGAAGGGCGGGGCCCAGGGTGGGAGGGAGGGGATGCTGCTCGGGAGGAGTCATGGCGGGAGGAAGCGAAGGGGAGTGAAGCAGGGAAAGAATCCAATCTTGCATACCCGCCGTGTCGGAAAGCACCGAAGAGGAAGAACCGTTGGGGGCGGCGGAGGAGGTGGGGGCAGAATGGGGGAGGGAGGGCTGACCGGCTGAAAGGAAGGTTTCGAGGAAGTGCATGATGGCCCGCTGGGCATCTTTATGCTGGAGGGTCACGAAGCCGACCACGGCTGTGGAAGACGGGATGGAGGGAAAAGGAAAGAGGGAGGAAGGAGCGAAGCAGAGGGCATGAATGAGAGGGTGAGAGGCATGAAGTGCGATGTCCGACTGGCTCTTCCGGCTCACCGGACTGCAAGAGCGTCTGCGGCAGGGTGGGCACCAGCATCTCCTGGCGACGGCAGCGGTTCATCAACGGGACAGGGCAGTGGGCGAAGAACTTGGAGGCAAAGTAGAAGTACTCCTCCACCATGTCGGGGTGGTTCTAGGGGCAGGGGGGAGGGCGAAAGAGGAAGGAAAAGTCACGGAATGGGCGCTGTGCACTGACCAGGGGAGGAGCTGAGAGCCAAAGCATTGAAGCAGAAGTCACGGCCATCCTGCAGGACGAGTCTTACCGTGAAATCCTCGCCATTCCGCAACACAGAGGAAAAAACGATCTGGGAGGCCTCCTCAAGCAGCAAGAGCAGGCGCGCCAGGAGCTCCTAAAGCATTATGGGGGGGGGGCGATGGATAAGGGAGAGGAAATCGCGGAAGTGCATGAGGCATGAGACCGCTCGTATCAGTTGACTCCTGCAAGCTGTGCTTTCAAGTCCTGTCTCTGTGGTCGTCGCAGGCGGCGAATGTGGCCCATCCTACCCTTATCTTCGTGCCCGCCCTCAGAGAGAAGGCCTGCCCCCACATCCGCCTCGCTCTCTCCCCACCCCCCGGCCGTGCAAGCCCCCAGCGCACCTCCGCCGGCCACCCTCTTCGTCCATCCGTTCCTCTCCAAGCCCCGGCCCCGCCCCTCCTTTCGAGCCACCAACCCACCTGTTGCCCGCTCCCATTCCCCGCCCGAGCGTCCGCGCTGTCGTTGTGGCTGTGCCGGCGGGGCCCAAACTCGCTGACCACGTAGGAGATGGAGTAGAGAAAAGAGGACTGTCGGGTCTCGGCCAGGCCCTGGAGGAGGAAGCGGACGAGAGGGTCGAGCAGGGGGTAGAAGGCGGTCTTGGGGCGGGCGGTGCGGAAGGCGTGTTTGAAGAAGCGACAGAGCTAGGGGGGAAGGACGCGGAGGGAAGGAGGGAAGGAGGGAAAGAGATGGGGTCGATGACGGTGATGAAAGCCACTGGGAAAGGAAAAAACGGTGCACATGCCAATAACACGAAGCTGAGGCTGCAAGGTTGACACCACAATCCTTGGTCAAGAAGGGAGGAGGGAGGGAAGGTGGGAGAGAGGGAGGGAGGAAGGTAGGGAAAGGTAATGGACGCGACGCACCTTCTCCATCACGTCCGGCTTGCCCTTGTACTCGTCGTAGATGGCCTGTAAGACGGGCAAAAGGCTCTGCACGGCCCCCACCGCAGGCGACGTCCCTCCCTCCCTCTCTCCCTCCCTCCCTCCCCCCCTCCTCCCCATCAGGCGGGGCTCGGAGACCCGGATAATCGTCGTCAAACGCTCCAAATCTTGCTCGACCATCACCTGCCTCTTCCCACCCCCCTCTCCCCCGCCCTCCCGCCTCCTCTCTTGCTGCTCTTTCCCGACCACGTCCCCCAAATGCTCCCCCACCATCCCCACCATGCGCTGCACCACTTCCTCCCTCCCGCCCTCCCTCCCCCCCTCGCCCCCGCCCTCCCCGTCCATCCGAGCCACTATTCCTTCCAGGATCCCCTCCACCACTAGGGTCTCGTTCCCAAAAGAGAGCTGTCCGGCCAAAGAGGCCGTGTAGATCTGTCCAAAGAGCGTCAAGGGGGGCAACGAGTCGGGGCCCGTCACCCGCCCACAGGCCAAGAGGACCTCCTGTAGGGCTCGGGCGGCGGAGGGGGAGGCGGCGGGGGAGCCCAGGTCGGCGAGGAGGAGGGGGTAGGCGAAGGGGAGGAGGTCGGTGGTGGAGGACGGGGGGTGGGGCGGGAGGAAGGGGGCCAGGCGGCCCAAGACGTGGTGGATGGTGACGCGGAGAAGGGGGGGGAGGGAGGGGGCGGAGGGGGAGGATGGGGAGGCTTGAGAGAGGAGGAGGGAGAGGAGTTGAGGTACGACGGTGAGGGCGGTGGTGGTGTCGGTGTCGAGAGGGGCAGAGGAAGGGAGGGAGGGAGGGAGGGGGAGGGAAGGGGCGAGGGAGCGCAAGGCCCAGAGACAGGCTTCGGTCTGACGCCAGGAGGGAGGGGGGGAGGGAGGGAGGGAGGGCGTGGGGGTGGAGAGGGTCGCGTGCAGCAAGTGGGCGAGTGCGTGAAGGCAGGGACTTGGCCCGATCAGGGAGCTGACGTCCTTGACGGCATCGCCCTGGGAGGAGGGGGGGGGGGGAGAAGGAGGGAGGAAGGGAGGAAGGGAGGGAAGATGGGACGGGGGGGGGCTCGAAGCGGGAGCCGACCAAGAAACGAACACCCTCCACTCACCAGCTTGTAACGAAACTCATCAAATTCCTCCTTCTCCTCCTCGTCCCATCCGCCGCCCTCTCTCCCCCCCCCCCGTCCTGGGGCGGATACACCATCCTTTCGACCAAAGCCCGCAACAGCTCCTGGAGAATGCTCGCGTACCTCTCCCCCACGCCCGGGCTTCCCCCATCCCCTGCCCTTCGGCCTCCCGCCTTGGCCAACTCGTACCAAAAGGGGAGGGCGTACTCGGAGACGGAAGGCTCGGGGTGGGAGGTGACGAGGAGGAGGAGGCGGAGGAGGGCCTCCTGCTGGTAGGGCTCCGGGGCGAGGAGGAGGGGGAGGTAGGAGAGCGCCATCTCGACGAAGACCATGCAGATGCCTTTGGCCGTGTCCGTATCTCCGTGGGGGGAGGGGCCGGCGGAGGGAGGGAGGGAGGACGGGCGGAGGGAGGCGAGGTAGGTGGGTTGTAGGGCGAAGACGTTTGGGACCAAAAATTGCGCGAGGGGAAGACAGGCGTCGAGGGAGATGCCCTCAGGGAGGGAGCTGAGGGGAAGAGAAGGCGGAAGAGGGCGGGTGAGTCTTTGCGAGGCCGATGTCCCGCATGGGGAGGAGCCATGGGAAGAAAGGATAGAAAAGGGCAAGGAGGGATGATGAGGGAGGGGGGAGGGAGGAGGGAAGGGAGGGAGAGAGGGAGGGGAAGATAGAAAGGGAGCGAGAAGGAAGGATTACCAGTCGTAGGCAACAAAGACATCGATCAAGAGGTCGATCGCCGATTGGAAGAGCCGTTCGTGCCCGTTCCGAGCTGCTCCTTGTGCGATGACGGCGAAGGCGTCCAAGAGGATGCGGTTTTCCACCAGGTCGGTGGGGGGAAGGTCCTGGGGGAGGGCGGATTGGAAGGCAAGAGGAAGAGAGGGAGGGCGGATCAGTCAGATAGGGATGTGGAAGGGAGGCGCGTGGCAAGATGAGGGGGAAAGGACGAAAAGAGGGCAAGAGGGAGGGGGAAGGACGTCAAGGAAAGAGGGAGGGAGGGAGGGAGGGAGGGAGGGAGGGAGGGAGGGAGGGAGGGAGGGAGGGAGGGAGGGAGGGAGGGAAGGAGGGGCACCCACCCTGTAGTAGGAAACCCATCGGCCCATGCTTCGGAAGATCTTTCGCTGGAGGTACAAAGTGAAAAGGAAGGGGTCGAGGTCGGTGGGAAGGGAAGAGGAAAAAATAGGGCGGCCGGATAAGGGAGGGGCGTGGGCGAGGGAGACGGGTCCATGCACTGGCGGCAACGAGGAAGATGGGTGGCTGCAGAGAGACGACAGCTAGGTCGCCGCAACCCCGCTCCGTCCTGTCCCTCTCCCTCCCTCCCTCGCTCCCGCCCTCCCTCCCAACCTGCAAAACCTGGGGCGGGCTCAGCCCTGCCTCCTTCCCCACGTCCACTGCCGCCAAGTAGGCCACAACATGCGGCCGCAACGCCTTCAATTGCTCCCGGAACGCCTGTCTATCCGGCCGGGACAGGGCTGTGAGCTGCTCGTTGTGCGCCTCCACGGGAAGCTCCTCCAAGAGGTGGAGGATGTGCTCTTGGGGGACGGCGTGGGAGGCCAGGAGGTTGACGCAGTCGGTCAAGACACCCTGCCAGTTGGTCTGAGGCAAGGGAGGACAAGAGTGAGGCAACGACGCTCAACGCGGGGCGATGAGGGGGGGGAGGGCGAGCGAGAGGGTGGGTGACAGGCGGGAACGTCTGCCTAGCGCGATCTCGACCCTTCAGCCACCGCCCTGACCACCGCCGCCCGCCACCCTCCTCTCATACCGCTTCCACCCAAGCCCCCCCCTCGCATGCCTCCATTTCCCGCACACCCACGCAGTTTCTGTCCACCCCACACTTTCCTCCTGGCGTTTCAGACACAGGTCCTCGAAATCATTCGACGACATCCCCTACGTTCCACAGGTATTGCTTCCCATCCCGCACAGATATGTCACCCCAACTGCCCCTCCACGGCCCCGGGTTTGAGTAAACGCCCGTGCCAGTCCAAGAAGGGTCGAGGGTGGTTTGCTCTAGCACTTGACTCAGCGTTTTAGGCGTGTGTCACCGCCACTTCCTTCCAATCTCCTCCCGAGGGACGAGACGGTCTAGGCGGCCGGCTTAATGTGCAGTATTCGCTCCCGACCTCCCACCTCACTGCGCCTCACGCACATCCACGACGACCACCTCCATCCTCCCGTGCTGTGTATCCTCCTTCCCTCCATACTCCCTGCCCTCCCTTCCTACCTGCACTGCCACGGCCGCCAGCACCACGCAGAGCCTGTTCAGAAAGGCACCCAGGTCCCCTCCGCTGCTACCGCCCCTTCTTCCTCCCCCGCCTCCTCCACTCTCTCCTCCCTCCCGCCGGCGGACGCTCCAAGTCGCCAAATGCCGCACCAGCTGCTGCTTGAAGGGCTCGATCCTGGAGGTGTCAGAATGTCCGTTCCCACGGGCAAAAAATGATGGGAGAGGGTGGGGATTACGGGATCGGCTGGTGCCTGGGCCCTCCGTCTGCCTTCTGCATGTGTCCTTCCTCCTCTCCTCCCCTCCCCCTTTCGCCCGGGGACGTGTGGCCCATCGCGCCTTCGATTCAACCGCCCTCCCTTTCCTTCCCTGCCGGACCCCGCCCCTCCCGTGTCGTCCTCACGTGCACGTCCCACATCCCTTACTACCTTCCCCCACCTCTCCTTCTCCTCTTTGCTGTCTCCTTCCCTCCTGACACCGATCCCATGCACGTCTCCCTCCCTCCATGGCACCTTCCTTCCTAGGCAAGAATTTGCTTTCTAAATCCATCCGCGCGACAAACCCCTCCCTGCCTACCTCATCCCCTTCACTCAGCCTTTCCTTCTTACAATCTACCCTCTACCACCAACTGTGGTGTAGTGGCCCCCTTCTCTTCCTCCTCACCCTTCAACCCTTGCTCTCTTCCTCCGTTCCACTCACATGCCCGGCTCCAGTTCCTCCCAATCCAAATACACTTTAGTCTGCAAAGTTTTCGCCGCGAAAAACAGCACAGGTGGGCTTGAGTTCTGATCGCTTATGAGGGCATCGGCGACTACCCAAGCTTGTGGATAGTGCTGAAACGACTCTAACCACCTGGGAGGAGGGAGAGGAAGGGGGGAGTAGAGAGCGTGAGAAAAGACTTTAAATGGGAGCAGTGTGTACCAGCAAGAGAGTACTTACGCCTCAGCTTCCTTAAATTCTTCCCGACTGTGTCCTTGTCCGCTGTAAAAAATGCTCAAAGCCTTCTGTGTCTATCAGGCAATGTCGCGAGAGGGGGAGGTAAAAATCGACTCCATTCCGCCTCCTACCCTCCGCCTTTCCCAAACTGTACCTGTGTCAACATCACAGCTGGGTCCATCCGCGCAGGCGGAGGCACTGTTTGGCCGGCCATGAGGTCGAGCTCCTGGCGGTGAATACAGGTTTGGGGAGGATGGGCAAGAAATGATAGTGGGTCTATGGTAGCCGTTGCTTTTCTTGTCCTCCATGACGCACACACCAGCATGCCCGCCCTGTTACGGCGGACCAAAAATGCTGCGTCCTTGGCAAGAGACAAATACGATGGTCTCCTTCAAACATAGCTGCACCAGCAATCGTGCCTAAAGACAGAGGACGAAGGCGTGGGGCCATGGGGCTGGATAAATGTTGCTTTCTGTCGTCGCGGTTGGTTTATGGCACGGGCGAGAGGGGCCGGAGCAGCGAGGAGGCGGATGCCATCGCAATCGACGCTGGAGGCCGTGACAATGTTTCCATGTCCACCGCGCACAGTATTTTTTGGTTATTTCGCCGTGTTGAGGTCCAACGTCTAGACTGAGTGTCTGTTGGTGGTTTGGTTTCATGCATTTGACCTATCTGCGTGGACGCATCACTTTGAAGATACCAGCCAAGGCGCTGGCATCTAGTATTCTTACTGACAGCTTTCCAAGTTTTGTGCGTGCTATTTGCCCAATTACTTTCTATTCGCATACGATGATGAAATTCATCCGGATATTATAGAACATAGGTATAAATGATGTGAAGAAGGGCGTAAAAACGCGTCATTTTTTGAAAATGTTCAAAAACACGCTAGGGTGATGAAAATATCATCAGATACGACATCACATCCTTCGCAAAGATAGCAAGACGTTTGGAATAGCTGCACAGCGCCGGCATTCAGGGCAATTATTCATTGTATCTGGGCGCGATGGGTTACTCCGTTGGACAAAAACAACGCTGTTATCAAATTCTTGGAAATGGACCATGTTACTCATAATGATATTCCCCCCCTCTTGACGCCCATGTCCATATTCCTCCCCCTAGCATTGCGTCAAGAGACACACACAAGCTGTCTTCTTCGCACACACATTCCCAAACGCACCACTGGTGACATGGAAGGACAAGGAGGGGGGGATGCTGGAGGGGCAGGAGGCGCGGTGGGAGGAGGAGGAGACGGCGAGGGAGGAGGAGGAGGTGAGGAAGGGACCTCGGCCTTAGCTTCGCGTCCTCAAGGAGCAGAACAGGGCAACCCGCATCCTGCCCTCTCGACACAAGCGGGCGCCGAGATGCTGTTCCCAGGGAAAGAAGGGCGGGACTACGAGGTGGCCTCACCGGAGGAGCAGATGGTGGTCGACGGCTTGGTCTCGCTCTCGGCCGCCGACACGAGCGAGAAGGAAGTGGACCGGTTGCTGGGCCTGCACTCTTCCCCCTCGTCCCCGATAGTGCCCACCCCCTTCACCCCGCGGACCATGCCGCCGCCCTTGGCGCCTGCGCTCTCGCCCTTCCAATCGACGGCAGCGGCCGAAGCAGCGGCGGCGGCGGTAGCCACTCCCGTGACACCATTTCCCTCCCCCCTGCCTCGAGACGAGGGGAGGTCAGGGACGTCGCCGGTCCACGGCTTTTCCTTCGCCCCTCGGAGGGAGGAGGAAGCGGGCAGGAGGGCTGGGAGTGCGGGTGAGGATTCAGCAGGGAGGTTGCCGACCACCCCCCTCTGGCGGCTGGTCGGGCCCCCAGCCTCGCCGCAGGCACCGGGCGGGCCCATCATCCTTTCGTACCCAGCGCTCCAGGTGCTTCGGCGCCGGTTTCAGGAGATAACTGCGAAGACGAATGTGCAGGATGGTCTGATTTTGGAGCAGGCGGAGCAGTTGACGGCCCTGGAGGAAGTGCTGGCGCGGGAGCGGAAGATACGGGGCTTAAGGAAGGTGTACCACCTGATGGGGAGGGAGGGGGAAGGGAGGAGAAGAAGGAAGCTGCCCCGGGGGGGGAACAGAAATCGACAGGGCGGGGGAGGGGAGGAAGGGGGGGAGGGGGAGGAAGGGGAGGAGGAGGAGGAGGACGAAAAAGAAGCGATGCGGGAGGAGATCGATCGATTGGAAGGAATGGTGCGAGATCTGACGGCGTACAATGAGGCCACCGAGGGGCAGTTGAGAGGTGTGCACCACCTTCTTCTTACCTACGTGCTCCGTCACCCGCAGCCGCGGCACGTGCGGGGGGAAGGCGGGGGGGGGGGGGCACCCTGTCCACGCGCTGGTTCGGCCTGGCCTCTCGTAACGAGGTGCGGGAGGCGCTGCGGGAGGAAGGCCACGGCTTGCTCCGAAAAGACACGTTGAACGAGGCGTGTCGGGTGGTGGAGATGGCCTTGGAGGACGAGCGGATCGATCCCTTGGAACGGGACCCCGACACGGGGGAGGTGGTGGCCGTGAACCGGAAGTTAAGGAGACTGCAAGAGATTGGGCTGGAGTACGGGAAGGGGGTGGTGGAGTTGATCGTCGCGAAGAAGCGAGAGATGGCACGCTTTGGGAGGGGCGGTGGAGGGGGGGGAAGGTCCCGGGGATGGTGCTGTGGGAGGAAGGGCGGGGGGAGGTCGACATTGTGGAGGGGGTGGCGCGGCTCCTGGGCCTGCGGGCGGAAGATGCGTACGCGAGGGGAGGAGGGGGTAGGTGGGGGGGAAAACGGCCGAGGGGGACGGGGCGGGAGGCGTGGGGGGAGGCCAGGGAGGGAAGGGGGGAGGGGGGGGATGGAGGCGAGGGGGGGGAGGGAGCGGAGGAGGGGGGACAGTATTGCGGGTGGGAGGGGGCAGGGAGAAGGGAGGAAGGAGACCACGAGGCCTCCCCCACCCTGCCGGAAGCGGGCGGCCGTGGTCGCTTTCGCCCTGGTCCTCCCTCCCGCCCTCGGCCCCT